>SMSR01015559.1:0-10214 GCA_019453355.1 Ceratina japonica | reverse complement strand
CGTCGACTCGAAAAGCGTATTAAAATACTTGGTCGCGATAGACAGAGACTCGTGGATCGGCATAATCGAGAGGACGAGGGCCGCGTCGATACTCGGGCACGCGTATTCTCGAGATCCGGCCGTGTTTCTAGACGGGGAATATTTCTGTCGGCTCAGACATAAAGGGAAACCGTGTCTCCATTTCCGACGGCGCCGTCTCCGCGGAATGCATTTTCGTTGCTTCCATTTTTAAGAGAACCGTCCCAGGAGAGAATCGACGTATCGGCCGGGCGAATCGGCGACTCCCTCGAAAGTGGAACGGTTCCGAAAATAATTTTCCTGCCCGGTAACGCCCTATCCGTAGGATCTGGCGAACGTAAATCGTCCGAGTGCTCGAACGTCCTTCTGCCAGATCTCGTCCCCTTGTTTTCTACGGATACGAGTTTTATTGGCTTCGATAATGGAGTTTTGACGGAGTCGTCGCGACTCGCGCGTCGCGAACTTTCCGGATCGGATCGATACCCTAAATGTCTCCTACCGCGCGTTTAACATTTTTAATGGATCGACGTATAGCGCCGGGGTGATTAATTAACGCGATAATGGAAGATATTAACGCGCTTCTGTGGATCGGGAAAGGGCGAATATCGGCCGGTAGCGGCAGCTCGCCGCAAAGTCATCAAAGATTTACCGCGAATCCGGTATCGGCCGTAAACTCCGCCGCTGTTATTCCTTAGCTCACCGCGGCCCGGCCGCAGCTACACCCCCGTGAATAACCTGGCCAAATGGCTCGTCCGTCGTCGCTCCCCTCGAACCATCGGCTCCAACGAAATACTACCTCGAATATTGTTCCATATTTACTTGCTCCGAACGCGTTTCGAGTAGAGTACGTTTTGAAACACCGAGTTCGCGGACGCAACGAAAAAGCCCTCGAGTCTGACGCTCGGGTACCGATTGTACGAACGGAAATGATGCGATTCTACCGAACGATCGACCGATCGTCCGGTTCTACCGTCGATTCCGACCGTCGAAAAGTTGACCCAGACCTTGGATCGCGGCGTCCACGGTTTCGCGGAGAAGACCTTGAGAACCGCTACGGTTAACGCTGGCCGGCGAGCAAGAATAAAAGGCAGAGCGGAAAATCGGCGAGAGAGGCGTAGAAAGGCGGCAGAGGTAGGGGCCGGCCGATTCATGTCGAGGAAGCGAGTCGTGCCGCGTTCTCAGTAAGAGGAGCACCGCGAAACACGGTACACCTGGCCATCGACGCGTGAACGTGAGTGTTGCGTGCGTCGCGACCGGTAAAACCGCAAACGATCGGAACGCAGTGCGTTTTCGAGGCCCAGTTTTGACCGCTGTCGTCGGACCCAGAAGCCGTTTCTTCGAACGGTTTTCAAAGTTTCGAGTCGCGGAACCGGTCTAGATCGTTCGTCGAGAACAGTGGAATTGCGCCGAGCGTCGTCGAAGAGATATATGGTCTCGATTTCGAGTCGTTCGCGCAACCGTTTTGCGATCGAAATACTCTGAAATCATTGTTTCACTCTTTTCTTTCGAAAGTATTAGAAACGTTCCGAGCATCGGCAGCTTTGCGATTTGGATTATAAACGATCGAACGACCGTATACTCCGTTTTGATTCGACGTTCTAGTCGCGCTCGCTGTTTTTCGTTCAGAGATTTAACTTTGCACGTGGATCAAAGAGGGAGATACTTCGCGCAAACCGGTGTGGAAGATCGAGCCGTGAACGTTTGTTTCGAAAACGAGAACGAGGCAGTGCGCGTCGCGGACGATCCTTGAGTGATCGGTTTCCGTAAAGAATCGTTAAAGAGTCGAACGAACGATTCAGGAATAGAACGTTTGGACGGCGAACGCGAGACTAATTGTAAACGCAGTGGATAGATCTTTCGTAAGATTGTAGTACGACGTGGCAACTGCAGTTGGCTCGTTGCGGCCCGTTCTCGGCGCGGCACAGAATCGTGGTTAAACTTCATCTCTCGCTTTGTGTTCGTGGGACTAATATATGGCGTTGTTCGTCGAAGTTAGCCATCGTGAAATTCGTGTTTGTCTTTGTACTCGACGGGAGACGTGCCCCGCAGAAGGCAAGATATTGTCTCGCGGTTGACCCTGCTGATACAGGTCTCTCGTCTAGAAATTTTGGTTCCGATCTATCTCGAGCGCGGCACGTTCCGTGTCGTCTTTATTTCCCGCGAGCCTCGCGGTATTACCGTTCAAGTTTAACAAAAGTTTATTGTTTATCGGCTGGTAACTCCGCTACCGAAAGTTTCTTGATACTTCGCTGTTCAAATGCATATTAAGCAGCTGTTCTACTTCGTTGTTTCGCATTATCGAGAATAATGAGTATTGGTCTCGACGCTGAACTTCTAATGATATCTTATTATTCATCGAATTATCAAACTGCGAGGCGTTCAAAAAATATTCCCAACGCGAAACATAGTTTCTCTCGATATGGAATATCAAAATTGGGTCTTGCGCGCGTCTTTGTTCAAAGCGATAGATCGCACCTGGTCACGAGTTCTCGCGATCCTCGACAAGAGCAGCGCAATAGAAGTACAGGCTTTCGTAAAAAGTTTTTTCTAACGAGGTATTCTCAAAAATCGTTTCTTCGTGTAACAATATATTCGCAAAGAATTGGGCACGAACTTCTGTTAATACGAACCGAAGCCAAGATCGGAAAAATTCTTGACCACGTTCGAGGTCCTGAAACCGTGGTCGCAAGTGCCCGTAGCGATCGTACGTGCCGCGTGACGGACGTCGACCGGCACGTCGTACGCCACTTATTGAAAACGGTTCGTCACACCTGACTCTTCTGGCCAGATTTCGTTTCCGTCGCTCGCGAGATGCGTCGTCTCGTGTTTCACGGGAAAACGAAATACACCGTCGTACGTCGATCCCAGATGCAGGAATATCGTATCGAACCGCGGCGCGGCGTTTCGCGCCAAGTACCCGAATATTTCCTCGGACTCGAGAATCGCGAATCCCGCGGGATCACCTGAGCAATTTTTCTTAAACAAAGCGCGGTTTATAACGTCGTCTTTCCAGACGATTCGAGCGAGCACGTTTTCGACGTTGACCACGTTCTTTCCCGTTTAAATCCGGGAACGAGTTTTTCTCGAGGAGCAGGTCGGAACTGCGCCGTTGTACGCGCGGTATTATCGGCGTCGCGCGAGCAGCGTTGCATTCTCTCTTGTCTCCGTATTATGCAAATGTTCGGGAGGAACGTAGCTGCCGAGCAAGTGGTTTAATAATACGGCTGCCGGTAATGGGCAACGCCGGTTTCCGTCGACTCAGCCGTGGAGTTGACCAAGATTAAGGGCTTCCAGCAGAGCTCGACAGGCTCGGGTCTTCGTCTTGCAGTCGCTCGTTCGTCTACGATCGCGGCGGCGCGAATCGTTCGACGAGCAACGAAACTCGATCTTCAGACTTCAATTAATCTTACGACGTCTCCGTTGCATTAAATTTTTGTCAAACTCTCGACGAACGATTTCCCGTCTGCGCTCGTGTGCCGTACTTCCTTTGTACAACGCTCGAGGCGACGCGTAATACCTCGCTTCTTCTTACCCGTCTCGATTCTCATTACGTTCATTATATACCTCGGGCCGCGGAGCTCTATTAAAATGATTGCACGTTCGTCATCGCGGTCGGACGCGTAACACGTGGCGGACAGAAGTTATTTCGAGGGGCGCAGCTGACTCGACTACAAATATCGTCGCCGGTGTTGCAGAAACTCGATATGAACGGCGTAGCACACGCCCTTCTGCCAATAAACCGTATTGCGGCCCGTATCTCCCTCGACCGACCCATTAGCCCGTCGAACTTTAATACCGATTCGGATTATTACCGTCCACCTGCGCGTATACCCGAACCGGACCTCCGATTCCTCGTTCGCCACTGCCCTCTCGCCACCGATCGGCCACTCGATTTCGCGATCTCTTCGACGACGACGCGGTCCTCAACATATTTCTCCCATCAGACGAGACGTCGAAACGTTCGACTCATCGCGATCGCGTTTGGCTCTCGACGTGCGCGTTTTCTGCGCGCGACAAACGCGTTCACTGGGCCTCGAAATGGCATATGCAGAAGTAAAGAGGAAACGATTGAAAGTGCGCGATCGTTCGGGCCGTGCGAGATGAAATCGGGCGAGAGACGTCGATCGCGGTTTCCACTCGCTTAGGGATGAGCCGCGGTGTTTCCGGTACGCGAACAGCAGCAGCAGCAGCAGCAGCAGCAGTAGTGGCGGTGAGGCCGTGCAAGTGAGCAGGAGAGATGCCGGCGCGGTGTTATCGTGGCGCGCGAGATTTCTGACGCACCGAGCCAGAATCCCCCCGGCTCGGATTACGGGAGCCAGGGAGAGAAGAGGCCGGAGGAGGAGGAGAAGAACCCTTTTCGGAGGAAATTGTGGTTCCGTGAATGCCGTTTGGATTACGGAGGAGCGTCCGACCGATGCCTGATTTCGGGAATCAGCGCGAGGCAGCCGTCGTCCTCGTTTGAGCGCGCCCCAGGCATGAAGGAGCGCGAGATGAAACTCTTTGGCTGCCGATGGTCCTTTTGGAATTTCGCGACTAATCTCGCAGGTTCGTCATCCGGATATTATTGAATAATATTGTATACCTCGGAGAGAGGTATTCTCTCTCTCCGTTAGAACGCCCGACGACGCGTTTTGTTTCCCAAAATGGGAAGTCGGGAGGAGGACGCCCAA
This sequence comes from Ceratina japonica, assembly GCA_019453355.1. Lineage (NCBI taxonomy): Eukaryota > Metazoa > Arthropoda > Insecta > Hymenoptera > Apidae > Ceratina > Ceratina japonica. The sequence goes on along the minus strand of SMSR01015559.1, from coordinate 5,526 downwards.
GGATGAGATGCTTGGAGAAAGCATCCCACGGGACGACTCGAGGGCGCCGGTCGATCGACGGGTATCGACGCTCGTCACGCGACCGAATTCGAATCGATCCGTCGCGTAATATGTGCTCGAAAAAACGATCTCGCGACTTTTGGCTCGTCGACGGTAAATTGGAATCCGTGCGATTACGTTGGAAACGGCGCGGAAGAGCCGAGGGTAGATCCGTATGGAACCGACGAACTGTCCTTACTGCCGAAACTTTCGTTTATACTAGGATTCGCACGACTGGCCAAAGATTTTTACCCGAAATTGGAGACATATCGTTATACGTAGCGATCTAAATTCAGCTTCGAAGCATTCTCATCGCGTATCAGGGAATATTGGATGGAATTTTCGCATCGATATCGGAATCGGAGCGAGGCATTGTTGATTCGACCCAGTTTCTCTCCCAAATATTCCGCTTTTTTTTCTTTTTTTTACAGCGACTCGCTCGGATTAGGGAAACCTCGAAAGAAGTAAAAACGAGTAGACCTCGTATTATTGAATTCCTTTTTCAGCGACACCGTCGCAGACGAGACACAGTAGAATTTTCACCTCGCGAACTATTCTTCCGTCTCGTGTACGATCGAAACGATAAATTGAGGTTCGTAGACGTATATGTACGGTTCGGGGTACCGCATAACGCGTCACGAGCGCTCATTGGTAGTAGGTAATCCTTCACTCATTAGGTGGCTAAGTGAATTCATCGATCTTGCGGCCATTGTACGGAACGTTTGCCCCGACCGCGATATTCCATAGGTAACAATAGTACCGCGGATCGGCTCGACCGTATCATTACTCTTGATGATGGAAGACGCGCGTCCTGGTTCCTACTTCGCTCTTGATTTCGGCTCGTGTACCTTAATTACGTTATCCTCGTATTAAACGACGTCGACTTTCATTTGTCCCATTTGTTCGAGCCGAGCGCTATCTTAAAAATCGTTCAATCGACTACGAGACAAATTTATTCATTTATTCATAATAAAATACGGGCAATAATACCCAAAGTACATAATGCGAGAAAGAAGGCTAGTTGACAATCACCATGTAATATTATTACATATATCGCTCAGAAAAAACAAAACAGAATAATATCTTTTACATCCAAATAAAAGTTCACGCAATAAACAAACACAAAGCAAAAATGTATAATTATAACAATGTAAATAAAAGACAAAAAGATATAAAAAGATAGGAAATAAAAGACAAATAATATTTATAAAATCGATCGAAAGCGCTACTACGCGTGCATTTATCGAGACTAAACATACGAGACGATAAATTGCCGTTCTTCTTCGAATGTCTGACATCGATTCGTCGTTCAAAAACTTTTTGCCAGCGATTGCGCGTTCATAAAATTTTGGTCGAGGTTCGGGGTCTGACCGTTAAATCTCTTGTAGCAATGTCGATTTCCTGACCCTTAACGAACCCTCAACGCAATTAGCCCTGTCCGTCTTCGTTCCCCAATTCCCCCCGAGCCTTTTTGCGCGTCGAAATCGCGCACAGATTTCGACTCCCCTTCGCCGGCCGAAAAGTCGAGCAAATCCGACGATTTACACAAATTTATCTCGGTCCCGTTGAATTTCTGCGCCGGCGTTTCGGCAACTTTCGTCCCGACCAATTTTGTTCTCTTTGGCCGCGTTCACGCCGGGACGGCGGCGTCCGCGTTTCCTCCGCTGATCCGATCGCCTCTCGATCGGGAGAACGGTCACGGGGAACGGGAGTAATATCCGTTTGAGGGATCACGAGGGAAGTTCCGCTCGTGTCTCGTTCGATCGCTTTTGATCGAGTATTCTTTTTGCGTCTGTTTATTTATTAACCTCGCCACGGGCGAAGGCTCTCGCTCGTTCTACGTACTCTCTCTCGCGATCCTTCTGTTTCGAGGAGCGACGCGCAGTTCCTTTTTTCCTTCGAGTAATGGACCGTTCGAACGCGGGACACACGGGAGAGAGAATGGATATCTCTTCTTTTATGGATTAAGCGATACAGTCTTCGGACAGACGTTCAATTTCGAAAGGAAACGGGAATCTCCCACTTTGTGTCGTTTGCAAAAATTTGCAGGATTTCGTGTCGTCCGTAAGGAATTTTGAAAGAGGACGCGCTTTTAGGGACGAGAGACAGTTTCTTCGAGTCACTTAATTTATACGACGACGAGCGGTCCGCGTATACGTATTTATTCGAGATCGAAATTGTACGTGTATAAACGGTAAATCGCGTGTCAAACTTCGTATGTTTCGTTTGGACAATTCGTAATTTACTTCTTTTCATAGGTTACCCGTGCCGACTCCTCGTTCCACGTTTAAAATTCGCTGTAGCGTCGAAATGAAAGGAATCCCTTCCGATTTGATATTCCGTGTGAAACGAGATGAAATTCTGAAGCCCCGTCGTATCGAGACCCTTAGTTTTCGCCTTACAAGTGCATTTCATCTGCGCGTAATTCGCGACACGCGCAACCAGAGGAACGGTGCGGCTTCCTTATTGAATATCCGAGTTCAACGACGTTCATAGGTGTTTCTCGTCCGACCTAGAAACTTCCTAGACATCGATATCGTCTTCCTGCTATTCCAACGCGACGAACCCTGTCTTTTTTCGTTCGAATATTTTATGCCGTAAGACGCAGACATTCTTATTATCGTAATTCTTCGCTACTTTGTACGACGGTCAGAACCGGCTTTAATAACAATGTTTCCGTACTTGAAAAATATATAAAATACAGAAAGAAAACATGTACATTTAGCTGCACAGACGTAAAAAATGCGTCCCTCATTTGACGAACGGCCAGAGGATAATCACGAGGGAGACAAAATTTTTGAATTAAAAGTGGTCGGAGCTTTTTGGTCCAGCGTGGAAATTTCGTTTCGCGACGAGCTCGTGTTTACGTCTAATAAAAAATCGGCGTTCCTAGCGTGGATCCCTGAAACGGGACGGACGGCTCGACGAGCCGTGCGACGCGAAACATTCGTCACGCGGACCAATTGAAGTACTACGTACGAATAACATAGAAATATTCCGGGCGAGCGCGTGTCAAATGAAACGTGGACGCTGGAAACGTCCGCCTTTCCTTTATTCCATGTTTCGGTTTAATGCGTCTCTTGTGGAGGATTTAATAATTAACGCGTATACGACCGTATGTACATACGCCTGTTCGTAAGTTTTACGACTTCGTCCACCGGGAACGACTGAAAATGACCGCCAGCGAGAAAAATGTGGAGACCCGACCAATTTCCTTCAAATTTCGTTAAAATGTACGCGATTCATTTGGGCGATTTACAATATCATTTCGATCAAGACGATTTCTAACGCGAAACGACGGGCTTCTAACGTAAGAAACGAAGTTAGCGTCGATTCGGAATGGATTCCAAAAATGTCGTGGTAAATTCCCGACGGGACCTCGCACCGGATGCGCCTCCTTTTTTCCCGTTGGACCGTTCCGATTCGATCCTCCGTTTCCAGAGGCAAATAGTCGATGGCGTGGTTCGGTTTTTCAAGTGTACACATAATATATGCAGATGCGTAGGTGGCCGCCAATTTGGCCGGGGTCCGGGGTCGCGGTCGGATCCTCTCCGACGGGAGACCCGACAGCGAGTGCTCCGAAAAAATGGCGTTCGACGTCGTTGCCAACGAAATTCGGCCGAGTTCAGCATTTCCGGGAACCGGCCGCGTCGATCCGGAACGGATTCTTTAGTACCTCTCCATTCGTTTCGAAAAACATCGTAAAACGCGTAATTGAACGAAATGTTTTGAGATCGTGGACGAACAAACGATGACTCGTAACGTTTTAATGAATCAGGAATGAGTCCCTCAGATTGAGTGCGTCAGGACAACGTGGAATGCGCGTGTAACCGTGGAGTAACTCTCTGGTTTACTTTCCTCTCGCGATCCAATTAAGATTTCCGACCTGGCGTAGAATCGGAATTTAATCGGTATCGGTGCTCTTTACATCGCCGACAATCGAAGTTTACCCTTTGCGTCGTTTCGTTCGGAAATATCAAGTATTTCTTAGTGCGTGTTTTCGCGTTTCTTAAAATTTTCATAGTCGACGGAAGACTTAATTACGTTGGTAAACGTAAAGTAGCCTGGACTCAAGTCGCGTCCTATTTGCCGGAACCAATTTTGTATCGCGTCGTCGACGACGCTCGTCGGTCAAACGATAAATTTTTTATCGATCAAAAGAACGGAAGTCGGCCGGCGAAGAAGTTTGATATGAAACCGGCGGTGTTCCATTTGTTTTCATCTTGAACTACTTCTTCGGCCCGATATGCCGGCAAAAAGTTGTTTGCGTCGAAGTTACTCGCCTTTTTTTTCTCCCCGATTGTCAACAATCCGTATCCCGGCGAATAGCCGTGTTTCCCGAAGGCCGAAACATTTCATATTTCGAGGCAGTAATTTCTTTTCTTAACCACGAAACTCCGACCGTTGCTGCGTCGAGTATATGTAAACTTTCCTTTCGGATCTTTCCCGGCAATTTTGCCGACGTATAAATTAACAATGATCTCGGGCAACGCGGAAGAAGCGAGACTTTTTATCCCATTAACTTTAGTTCTTGGACGTCGATGTCGACGGAATTCGTCGTCGCGTCGATTATTCTTGGACGTTGCCCGGGGCAAAGTTTCTCCGGAACGCCGGCATCGACGTAATTTTTTCATGAGTCGAGACGAACACCCTCTCGTTCCGCGAAGTTGACATTTTTCTCGGTCGCGTTCCTTGAACGGTGATAACCGGATCGATCGATCTCCGAGACTCGCCAGTAAATAATAGCGGACGCGCGCGAATATCCAATTGGCTCGCGGGAAATCGGCCGGACGATATACGCCGTTCCCGACGGAGTTCGATCCGCGACCGCGNGGTTCGGTTTTTCAAGTGTACACATAATATATGCAGATGCGTAGGTGGCCGCCAATTTGGCCGGGGTCCGGGGTCGCGGTCGGATCCTCTCCGACGGGAGACCCGACAGCGAGTGCTCCGAAAAAATGGCGTTCGACGTCGTTGCCAACGAAATTCGGCCGAGTTCAGCATTTCCGGGAACCGGCCGCGTCGATCCGGAACGGATTCTTTAGTACCTCTCCATTCGTTTCGAAAAACATCGTAAAACGCGTAATTGAACGAAATGTTTTGAGATCGTGGACGAACAAACGATGACTCGTAACGTTTTAATGAATCAGGAATGAGTCCCTCAGATTGAGTGCGTCAGGACAACGTGGAATGCGCGTGTAACCGTGGAGTAACTCTCTGGTTTACTTTCCTCTCGCGATCCAATTAAGATTTCCGACGTGGCGTAGAATCGGAATTTATCGGTGCTCTTTACATCGCCGACAATCGAAGTTTACCCTTTGCGTCGTTTCGTTCGGAAATATCAAGTATTTCTTAGTGCGTGTTTTCGCGTTTCTTAAAATTTTCATAGTCGACAGAAGACTTAATTGCGTTGGTAAACGTAAAGTAGCCTGGACTCGAGTCGCGTCCTATTTGCCGGAACCAATTTTGTATCGCGTCGTCGACGAC
>SMSR01015557.1:15984-53024 GCA_019453355.1 Ceratina japonica | reverse complement strand
TAAATTAATCGTGTATTATAGTAAATCTTGGATTTTTATGTACGATAATTACGGAATAATTGTTTCAAGAGTACGTGATCTATGTCGATCTCTCAGTATTCAGTATTCCCTTCTTGGAACGAATTAGATGAGTTAGTCACAAAGCATTGTGGTACGCGATACACAGGTGTTAGCCCGCGGCTGTTAGTATAAGCAGCAGATAATTATCAAAGAAAAACGACCATCAAACTCGCGTGATCATTCCAGAAACGTTCACAGACTGAGCAGGAAGGCTATTGAAGCGTGTCTTAAAGATTTAAAGACCCCTGAACGCATTTTATCAATCACAAATGTTTTAATCAAAATTTTCATTCCTTCTCGTATCATTGATTATAATTTGGGAAACATGGATTTTATGGAAACATGCAAATGCAAATGTGATATAAAAATTATATAAGGACATAAGGAACAGAGTGTAAAATGTATAATTACAATCACTTCCTTCCGCGTATAAATTAATTAATATCGTGTAGCCTGGTTAATTATACAATGCGATTTGCATGAAGGCACGAAGTTTCGATGCTGAAGTTCCATTTGCATGCGATATTACGATGGCTGTTTTGCATTATATTTTATGACGGGATGGTTGTGATTGCGTAACGAGATCGGAGGTGTGTAGCTCGATGTAATCTTGAATGTTGACAACGTTAACCGTAGAAGACTATCAACTGAAGTGTCGCTCTGCGACACTGGAGGTATTCCAGGAGGAGGGAAAACCCTGTACTTTAAGTAGGTAGGTCAAACGTACAGTTTGTTCCACTTTCCTTTGATTCCTATCAACTAGCATAATCAAAAAGCATCGATCAGCGTTTACAGCTAGTATGCGAAGAGGAATTCGTTTTCAGATTGTTAGCGTTCTCGCTATCTGATCGTGTCAATGTAGATAGAAACGCGTGTTATCTCTCGGCCGATCAACATAATTAATTCAATTTACAAAAGTATTCAATTTCCCGTCTCTTCTCGTACAGAATGTTCCGACGACGCGTTGGACGGAAAGAGAGGAACGCAGTCGAGGAAGGAAAAACGTTACCAGTTACTCAACAATGAGAATACACTGTAACGTATTCTCGTCTCGATTAATTAATTACGTACCTCGTCAGGATAGTTCAACGAGAAGACAATGCGAAAAAAAGATGCGCGCGTGCTATCATTACGCAATCGGCATCTTTTCGACCCATGAAAACGCGCGTGCATCGTGTTGCAAAAAATGCAACTTGAAAATGGAATTGATCGACGTTTACATAACGTTCGATGCGGCGTGCCGCGATCGAAGCAAAAAGGGAGATTTCTATTGTAATTTTTATCCTGCTGGCTTTTAATTACGATCAAACAAGACAACTTCTTGCGTTTGCTGGAATTTTCGAAATAATTGTCGCGTTCGAAGGTGCAAAAACGAATGAATGAAAATGATCGAGTGCTTCACGTGTTAATTGTTTATTAATAATTCGTAGCATCTTAACAATTTTAAATCATGGATGCTATCGCTGTCTGTCTAACTTGCAAAGTCAATGTATATGTAAAAACTTCATACTCCTCAAGATTATATAAAAACATTTCTAACATAATTATATCTTATAAGTACGTAAAATATGCAATATATTTAATTTTTATGATCGTTCTTGTTAATGTTCTCATTGTTAATTAATAGCGTTCGCGAGGCGAGAATGTGACAAGAATTTTCGTAAGAATTCTTACGTTTTGTTAATAATAATTCATAGCATGTACGATGTGTGCGAAGAGAACCAGGAATCTTAGCTGGGATTCCTGGTCTGATTCGGAGAATANAGAATTCTTACGTTTTGTTAATAATAATTTATAGCATGTACGATGTGGCCGTGTACAAAGAGAACCAGGAATCTTAGCTGGGATTCCTGGTCTGATTCGGAGAATAAAAAGAAAAAAAAAATTGCTTCGTCGAATAAAACGTCTCTGAAAATGAGTTCTTCTTAATTGTAAAAAGATACACGCGACGAGCGCTTTATGTTTGTCGTCTTTCGTCGAATTTCGACGCGACTGCGGTTGAATAAACTATTTTTTTCCTATCGAACTCCTTCGTCGATTCTGATTCTTAGGGAACGATTTATAAGAACTGTCGTTCTTCGAGTGACTATTTGACACATCCTGCGAAAACAACTTAGAGATTCCAGATAGATCCTCGAATATCTGGGGCNCTGATGCATAGGGAACGATTTATAAGAACTGTCGTTCTTCGAGTGACTATTTGACACATTCTGCGAAAACAACTTAGAGATTCCAGATAGATCCTCGAATATCTGGGGCAAATTCTTATAAAATTTCGCCAAAGGACACTCGAAGAAGGAAGTGTTCCTCGCTTGAGACTTCTCGTTGCTTTCCCTGCGACGGTTGAACTTTATCGTTAATACAGACGCTTCTTCGGTTATGACAATCGACGCACTTCGATTGACTCCTTCGACAGCGTTGAACAATTCCAATAACTGAGACTGGTTCACCGCCAAACCTTTGATTTTTAAATCGCAGATCGATTTCCCGTTCGTTGCTTCACGTCTGATCAGGGATACCATTTCCTGAAACGGTCCCTTATTCGATTGATGTGAATCAGGCGGCAAATGTCTCACAGTTTCGTCCATCGTTTCATTATCATCATCGTGCCTGATGACAACTTGGTCGTTGCGTGTCTTCAGATTTGATCCGTTCACGCTTAATTTCGTCGAAGTCGACACGTTTTCTTGTAGAATTGACGAGTGTTTTAAGGGCTGACTTGTCGTCTCAGAAGAAACTCTCTGAGTACCAGATTTTAGGTGCTTTTTTAATGGTTTCTGAGATCTAAAAATTGAAATAATATAAGATTAAAAATTTGTATTCAAAGAGCAGATATTATTTAGTAGAATTGTTAAATCAGATTTCAAGCTGGAAGCAAAATTACGCTGATTACAAAAGAGGTCGCATGCAAACCTTGGACGAATTATCTTCTTCAGGCTCTTATATGTCTTGATGACGCCGGATGACAGCTTCCTGGCTTTTTCATCCGTCGCATGGCTCGGTATCGGAATGTTTCCTAAGCAATTTCCCTGATTTGCAAGAGTATCGATTGGTTCGATCGAACTAGAACTTTTAGGGTTCCTTTCGATCTGAGCCCGAACGATTCTTGTCGTTCCAACCATTTCTGAGGATGAATTTTTTATATTCTCAAGCTGATCCTTCATGACAGGTGACCAGATTTTCCCGGACACTCTGCAGTATTTAAGAAATATTCATTAATGCTATTTTTTGTTTCAAATGCAGTACAAAAGTGGTTTATTAATTATTAGTGGTTTATTTATTATTAAATTATTTTAGTAATACCTGGCCTGTTCGTAAGTATAAACCTTCACTGGCATAAGTCGCTCTTCTCCCGAATAAACTGAGTCCCTCGCAATTTCATTATGCTTTTTATTTTTTTTGGAATCGATTGAAATGTGTTCCCTACTCGATCCTCTGCTGGTTATTTTTTTGTCCAATACACGTGGTTCTAAATCTTCGATTTGAATCTGAACCAAAGTTGACTCGTCTTCACTCGAATCGTTCTCATCTAAAAATTCATCTAACTCATCATTCCATGATTTGAATGACATATTTTGACTTGGATTATTAATAAAACAAACCTTTTGAACGTTCATCGTGCTGTCCTGTTTCTTTATAATACGGAGTGATGCAAGCTGCGAACATCACACACGCTATCAATACGCCTCCCAAAAAAAGAATCATCATGCATTACCATAATTGATCATTCTACGCTGTTTCACACTCGCGAACTGATTCACAATGCTAGAAATTGATAAATACTGATATATTATAAGGAGAAAGGAGAAAGGGAAGCAGTCAATGTCGAATTGATAAATATTGTGTAGTATAGCTCACGTTACCTGGATTATACGTCTAACTATACTTCCCGGAATCAGCGCGTAATAATAATTGTCGATCATTGAATCGTGACAATTACGCGAGAGGAAAAAATATGAATGTTTACTTGAAATTTGCGTCACGATCTTGCATCTAGCGAAGAACCGTGCTGAAATTGTGATTGCGCAATGACAATTAAGCAGATCTCTGAATTTCGCGTGATGCAATGGTATAGTGACATAAAAAATTCTACGGGTATCGTTATGAACAATTGCGCAATCGCTAGTGGCAAAAAGCAGTCACCAATTTATGATAATCAGCGTGATTATACAACAGCTGGTGACTAATACATATATGTACATAAATATGTATAAGTTCGGCGAGGAAAAATGCAGAATTTATGGAATGTAGAGCAGAGAACATTTTTCCGTCGCGATCTCTGTCTCGGTTATTAGAATTTAATTAACATTTTTTCATATTGCAATAATTGCATGTCAATCACGAGCAAACGTTTGCAATACTCAGATGCACAATGTATTTCTTAAAATAATTATTATTTTCAAAAATTGCCATGAAATAAGAGGTACTCCGTTCCATTTACGTAGCTAAAAAGGAGAAACCGAAAAAGGAAAATCGTTATTAATTAAGATGCGAAACAGCACAAAAGAAACCACGAAATTTTCACTTGCCTTGAGGAAGTTAGGTGAAATAAACCGTAGCGCTATTGTTCTGTCAAACTTGAGGTCGAGGTTGAAACCCGACGTAACGAGTTTCTCCCTTAGAAAATCATCGCCGGCGAATTTCATTTTTAATCATATGACAAACCTAAAAAATTAATTAACGTGCACTTTTGTATTTCAACTTTAATCTCAGCTAAATTTTTATTACATATAGAGAAAGGGTGACGTGTCTTGTTCTTAATGTATATCAAATATTTATGCACGGAATTAATCTGTAATATATGCAACGTAATTATGCAAAAGGAAGAGGTGATTGGTATAATTAATATTATTCATACAGGAGTGAATGTCATGAAACGGTATCCCTTGAGACTCACGTTCACGTACAGCTATAATTCTCTGTAAAACGTGCAATAATCATAAACTTTCTGCAATTCAAATCTAAAGTGCAAACTTAATTTACACGGATAAGAATTATTGTACTTAAGATGATAGAATATAATAAAGAAACTTTTAGAAACTTAAAAATAATGAAATAAAAAGAACAAACATTTATTACGAATAGAATTATCTGAATTAAAGATATCATACTTAAGAACATCAATTATTACAGCAATTATCAATTTTCCAATGAAACGTATAAATTAACCGATTGTTAAGAGAAAGCAAACTATCCGAGGTAATTGATCAATCGGCGTCGATGAATCATGGAACATCTTAATCCGATTGCGATGTTCCTCTGGCTTCGCATGGAACAAAGCCACGCGTCGATTGATAGTATTTCACAATCTGAAGAAGAGCGTAATAAAAAAAATTGCGATAATGTTCGTCGGAGAACATACGATTAATTGTCCTTCGTGTACAATAAGCGGGCTTGCAATCTGTATTCGCACGATGATTTCATTGAATGAAACCGAACGATAAAATTGTAGAAACGTTGAAAAGATACCCTGTGCGTCGAGCATGGAAAGGGGAATCGAAAGGATTAATTATCCTGCTAACTACGGATGCCCGAGCATACGAGTAAAGGAACTGTACAGACGATCGAATCAAGATCGTATCTCGGAAGTTAATTTGCGTGCTTTCCGTCACGTTTCAAGGTGCGAAACGCTTTCCATCGAACGAGCTAAATCATTAAATCTACCAGTTAATGACACAGTGGCGTTAAAAAAACGTAAACGTTTTCTATGTACCATTACGAATATTATGAATATATGTATATGAATTACTACATCACGTCTTTATTGTAAGTATGTAAATATAATCCGTATTTAAAAAAACTCATTACGGTTTGAAATTATCGAACAAATATTATAAGTGTCATTACGGCTGACATAGGTACACGGCGATGATTAATCTACATCTAAATACTCGCTGCTTTATACAGAATGATCGTTTTTATCGTCTGTTTTACATAACCGACGGCCTCGAAGTTCACGCGGTATGTACATTACAAAATACCCCCCGTGGGAGGATCGATATACCTAAATGCCAATGGTAAATGAATCGAGTTAATTAATAATTAATTATTATATCAAGGATCGCCATGCACGGGTGAGCCCCACGTTTGTTCGGCCAGAGCCAGTCCTCACGGTCTCAAGTGTCCTTGCCAGCAGCGTTTTTAGATCAGCTTTATTACATTTTTATTCTACACTCTATCTGCAGTCATCGGCCTTAATTTCTTAACGTTCCGTTTAATGCATCGGGTTTCGATCGCCGCAAGTTTCAACACTGTAAGGCTCGTAGTAGACACACGGCGCTTTTCCCCTCCTACCCGGGTCCCTGTTCTCCGGTTTAGCCCGAGGTTGAACGCGGATTCAAAGAAACGATGTAGAACAAGGGCAGAATCATTGCACCACGGAGTTTCCTTTTTTTACCGCCAAATCTTTACGATATTACTCGAAAGCCGATTAAAATCTTTTCGCCACGGCCTATTCTAATTGCCCCTCGCGAGTTGCGTTCGCCGTCTATTATAGTGACTCGCGCGCGGCGATTATCGTAATTAGTTAAGCGGCGCGTCAGGATTCAATTGTTTAGGTGCAATGCGTGCGAGTTGAACGGCACCCGAGCACGATTTTAGAATTACTAGCAGCAATGAGTGGGACTCGGCCGGATGAAGTTACTCACATCGCAACGCGCCGCGAAACCGGCATAAAAATCGCGCGTTAAGTAGACTATATAGATGCCACACCTGCGATGCAAGGATAGATTTTTATCTAATTGAAAATATGCCAATACGTAGGATTTATTATTTATTAGTGTTGTCGGATTTTTCTAGTAAAATCATTACGCTGAATTAATATGGAAATGATTATCATCGAACATTAATCAATCGTTGGAAAATGGAGTTTTATGTACAATGAAACGATAATATGATTGTATTTTAAATAAAGCATTAGAATTTTATGTTTAAGTAGATTGAAGTGTATAAATTGATTAATAGGGTGCACAATTTTCAACTATTACTTTTCTGCGTTATTGTTGAAAAGAAAATTGTAATGTCGTAGCGATAGGGCTAACACTTCGTCCTACTGTTTCTGCTCCTAAATCACCGGCCCACATGCAACAGGGATATGGTTTTAACGATATCCATCATAAATCCGTCTTTCTTACCGGGGAAGTTCTCTCACGTGCCGGTAATTTATTATCCCCGATCTCATTCTGTGTTTAGACGCGTGACGAACGAACGCATTCATGACTTACGCATTACTACAAAACAAAGAGAACAATAAAAATGACACGTTTAATCAGAATGCATCAACACATGTACAAGACTCGTTTCAACAGATTCCATGACAAAGGAAAAGTTTTAGACGAATTATTCAAATATTTATTTATTCATAATAAAATACGGGCAATAATACCCAAAGTACATAACGCGAGAAAGAAGGCTAGTTGACAATCACCATGTAATACATTACATATATCGCTCAGAAAAAACAAAACAGAATAATATCTTTATTATTAAAGTAATATGACATAATTTACCCTCGTATTAAAACGCAATGAATTCGTGTCAGATATTACTATTAATTTCTATAAAAAAAGAGTTTAAGTAAGTCATCAAGGACTATTACTGCGCTATGAATATTTATCACGACCTGCAGCTTAAATTAAGATATATTCTGAACTAGCGCAGACTATCATTTCCAACATGACGTTCGCAGTGTCGTTCCCGACGCTTGACAAACGAGACGTCGCGATTTGCATTTGGTTTTTTACGTTTCATCGGAATATAATAAAAATCGCTGGCATAAGGACGGCGTACGCATGCGAGGTAACAGGTGGAGATCGCACCTCCGGTAATTAACGCCGGCCCGTGTAATCACGTGAATCGCACACACCCATTGGCGTGACGCGATTTTTTCATCGCGTATTAACAATTCAAATAAGATTGCCACAATATCACGTACCGGAGGCCTGCCTGGATAGTGACCAATAAGATCATCGGGCAGCTCGCTCGGGAGAAAAATCATCGGCCGTATGCGTGTTAACTGTCCACCTCGGAGGAATTATGGCTCGGTTCAGGATGACGTCCGCTGGAAAACGCATATCACGATCGGTAACGCGGGCGAAGTACATATGTATGTAGACGACGTTATGTACCGCTCGTTCACCAGCGAGAGGAGGAACGACGACAAAAGCAGAGAGACAGAGAGAAAGAGAGAGAGAGAGAATAGGAATATCGATTCGCAGTTCGTAATTACTGTTGTGCATGAAGGGACAGGTAATCCAGAGGCATAAGTACAGGAACCATACCCTCCTCCTTATTCTGAGAAGTATTATGGATGACTGTGTCTCAGGGAAACGAAATGGGAGACAGATAAGAGGATTTCCTTACGGATTTATTTTATTTCTGCCTTCGAGCAATTAAGTTCCCCCTATACTGTATTTATTATATTATATGGCATATAAAAAAGAGGGACTCAGTTTTTTTTTAATCGAACTATATTTATTATATAGGAGAACTATATTAACTATATTTAAACTGAACTATATATAAGGAGAACTATATTATATTTTTAATCGAAATATTCATATTAACTTTTGATCGTATGATTATTTTATTTAGAAAGTGAGTAACGCTTTGACCAATTTCAATAATTCGGATATTTTTTAAATTGATGAGACGGTTTCGTAACGCGATTAGAAAGCGATTTAAAAAATTAATATTAACATCTTTCTGAAAATACTTGGATTACGAAGTCGATGAGGGGACATTGTAATACAAGGTATAAACAAGCAAGCCGGAAAAGATGAATGTAGTTAAAAGGAGCAGGAATTTAAGATACTGAAATATATAGTTTGATTATATTTAATCAAATAGGAAGAACCTTCATGGGAGAATGTAGATCATGTGTAAAAGTCTCATATGCAACTGGCAAACTAATGCGAAGCATGTTGCTTTTAATAATATGCGAACGCCACGCAATATCTATAATTCCTACTGCGTATATTACTGGTTCATAAATGATACACTTCGTAAAAAATTATAATACTTAAACGATAGATATAGGTACATGTAGTGTCCATGTACGGTGACAGCGATAAGTTGGAAAGATTGCATTTACCAATCAATATGTACATACATAAATTTTTTATAAAGATGTTAAGTAAATGTGAAACTAGTTCAATTTACTTCTATTTGCTATTGCTTATTTCTTGTTTGTGCCATTAAGTTATATTAACAATTCAATCTTATGTACTGATATTCAGTGAAAATTCCAAAAATATGTAGTGTTTCAAGCAAAAAATAAATATATTTGAATACAATATTAATTACAAATTACTATATTTATATTTTCTGATCTCATTATTATAATGCATTTCTGATCATTATAATGCATTTAATGAATTAACACAGTAATCGTGACCTCCATATAGTTAGCAGCAAACAAAATTATTTTTAATTGAAAACTATTTATATAATTTGGGAATCATTTGGGAAAATTTGGGAAAGGCATTTTATACAATTTGGGAAACTATAATTCTTGTATAATTAATTACTGTTTGTTGCCATCTATAGAAATAATTATAAAAAAATATAATTAAATTTTCCCAAATTATAAAACTAATTTTTTTGAATTTCCCAAATTATTTCCTATCGATTAATGATCTTTATGATATATTTTATAATAATTGACTGCTATCTATACGAGCAATAAATAATAATTAATTATAAAAAAAACTATAGTTTCCCAAATTGTAAAATGCCTTTCTCAAATTTTCCCAAATAATTCCGAAATTATATAAGTAGTTTTCAATTAAAAATCATTTTTTTTGCTGCTAACTATATGGAGGTCGCAGAAACACTCATTCTGTGGGATTTCAGGAATCTACCTTCCCGGTTTGAGGCCCCTTAGGCAGTGGGCCTTTTTTGTCGGGCCACGCTTTAATACAGACATTGCCACTCTTTAGTAATCTCTCCTCGGTGATTAAATTCATGTATCGACGCTACTTAGTGAAGTACAAAAATAAGAAAAAATACCTCGTCGACGTCGGTTATTTAATGTGAGGTGTTAAAGCTCCTTTCTATCTTGTTTGCAGCAGAATCAGGGAAAACATACGTGTGATATATCATTAGACATCAGCCTTAACATTTGTTGGTAAGGAATCATTACTGTGCAGCTTGTATCCAGAGCACTGAGAGGGCAACACAAAGATGATTTGGGAATGATTTGATATTCTATAGAAATTATCCATTAATAATTAATTATCCATTAACATAAGAATTAAATTTATTATCTTAAATTGGAAGTAATCATTCCGACAAGCACAAACACAGAAGGAACACCTGCGATCATTAATATGAGACCGGGTGAATGAAATAAAATCTGTAGCGAATAAAATCCATTTAAATATTCATGAAATCGATTGAACGATCCAAAAAGATACAATTGGAAATTTGATACTGGCACGTGATAATGTTCCATCACATTGACTGTGCGAGATTTCCACGTGCCGATCATAACTGTTCGCCACTAAATCTTTGCGATCGGTCATTACGTTATTCTTCGCTAAATCAACGCTTGCGTTATAAAGAAAAAAAATGATATTACAGTGGGTGAAGGAACAGAATCAGTAGTGATGCTATATTTATATATTCGTGCTCCTGATACCATGTTTTCCTCGCATTTTAATACATACGTCATTATCGTTCAGTATCCACGACAACCATGGATCGAGCGTACACGCTGTGACGCGTCCCGCGTGCTTATCGGACAGCTTTAACACGGGAACCTTCAACGTTTCGGCAGGAACATCCGGGATATCGATGTGAAAAATCGCGTTTTAACTCGCCGATAAATAAAAGATTATTGCACCGCGTTCAGCGGCACCGGGTCGGCTGGCCCCCGAGGTTCCCATAAGTGGGACAACTTTACGCAAGTTTTTATATCCCGTGCATTGTCACGGGGAGGACCGGGCCCTTTCTCCCGTCCCCTCGATGCGCGCATCTTCCTTTAGGCCGGTCATTGATATACGCCGACCGTAAAAGCGCGGTGCCATGCCGCTTGCTGGATAATGCGAAAGAGGAAACGCGGAGGAGAGGGACGGCGAGAAAAGGGCAGAGGAGACGAAGGCAGAAGGGACGACATAAATAAGGCTCGTTCGTAGTGCGTGCGCGGGTATAACTGTTCTCCAAGCAGGGACCTATTTAAGTTCATTTGCCTCCCCGTAATCCTATTCCTCCTGTGTGCAATTTAATGAAAACGACGACGAGTAGTTAAAGATAATGTCCCTTGGTATTCTTCCATTCACTATTCTTCTATTTTAGTAATTAATTACAATAATGTTGTTAGCAATATACAAATTGATGATGCTATCGAATTGGTCCCTGATTATTGACACATGAAGCTCAGAATTTATTTAATTCATTCCTTATTGTACAAATAACTGTCATAATATATTACGTCACTATCCATTTATTGTTTGTTCTCTTTCTATAAATGAATCATGAAATGAAGTTATGTATAAACATTAAATGCCCTCAACTTTAAGTTCCACTTATAGTAGATAAAATATTCAACGATAATATAAAAATTATTATTACAAGCATTAGGACGAACCTACTAGTTGTATGGCATAGTTCTCCGAATTCTTCCCACATTAAATTATGTTTTATATCGTTTGAAATTTGATTAGCGTTGAATGGAATTTAATTAACACTCGTGACATTTTCATAGTCAAATTTAATTGATCTCTGATGCTTCTTAAAGTAGAAGTTATATGAAGGTAAGCGGATCTTATGTAGTTAGTAAAGTTTTCCGATGGGACTATGATGTCTCATAAAGAGACGATTTATTCGAATTCCTAGTGACAGCCGGGATTCGGTAGGCACGGTTGAGAATTAAAAGATTATTAATTACGTGTATCGAGAGAGATGCACGCTGTAGGGGGCTCGAAGCAGGAAACGGCTAACGGACGTCCAGTTGGATTATCGTCTCCCGTGAATTTTCATTCGATCGGGTTCTTATCGGGAAGACTAATCTCACGTGTTTTTAGTCGGGTCGTAAGGACAAATCCAAGCGTGAAGATGTGAAATTCATGGAGATCTACAAAAAAAGTTTAACATCATGATCTTTTCTTTTTTCTTCGAGGTTTTGACGAATAGTAATTTATTTTAATTGTTTGTTACACATTACATAGTAAACTAAGTCTTTTAAAAGCCCACAAAAAATTAAGTTAGTTGGCTCCATATTAAAGAACTTATTCCGTTTTGAAGTGTGTCCGGATAATAATGGGAGTCACTGTACATAGAAATTCTATTACATAGATATTAGCGAAAATATTTGAACCCGTTAAGGTTCAGCGTGTCGATCGCAACTCTGTTACGTTTTCTCTAAAACGAATGCGTAATACATGCATAATTCTCACCGCGCCTCTTTAGGCCGTAACTAGCATGGCGCGTATTCTATTTACCCGCACGTACATACATACATACATACGTACATACAATAAATTATCCTTTCCCGTGCTTGTTATACCCGATCGTTTATAATAACGCGCACATACTAAACTTGTCATTAGCGTCCGTGTAATGTTTACATTACGCGGTATTATGAAACGGTTAAACGGAATCGAGCCGACGACGTGGCGCTACGCGACGCGGTTTCGAAAAGCGCGTGACTGATGAAAGTCTTCGGCTGGCTGGCGTCTCGGCCGGCGAGGTTTTAGGTAAAAGAGCGGGCGCGTGGTTGCCCTCCTGGACATTCTGCGCAAAGTACGGTGTACATCTATTTGGATGATGCTCCTTCCTCGCAGGGCCCCGAGCTCCGAGGCCCGAATTCCATTCGGGACCATTACCGGCCGAGCGACGCGAACACTCTCGCCATTAGAATTACAAATATACGCGCCACACGGCACGCGCCCTGGGCGATGAACTTCGTCGTGGTTTAATGTCAGACATTTCGCGAGAAATTTATCATACGGCCGCGGGCGGCGAACGCGCCTTTACGATCGCCCTCTCTTTGGTTTCGTTCGGTGCCGCGAGTCCTGCTCTAAAACAACAACCGACAGCAAATCGCAGACGCCAGATGGTCAAGCGAACTCCCCGCGGAATTGGTGAACGAAAAACTACCGTGCATTTAATTTACAAATTTGTAAGAAATGTGAAAGAAAACGAATATCATTGACCATGCAAATATTCCTGCATTGTCCTAATCGTAAATATAAATATTTCTAATAATAGTATGATTTTCCAACAACCGACAGCAAATCGTAGATGTCAGATGGTCAAACGAAGTCCCAGCGGAATTGGTGAACGAAAAACTACCGTGCGGTCTGCATTTAATTTACAAATTTGTAAATGATGTGGAAGAAAACAGAATAACAATATCATTGATCATGCAAATATTGTCCTAATCATAAATATATATATTTCTAATAATAATATAATTTTCCTTCATTTTTTAAATAAATTATAATAGATTTACTTCTCGATTTGGACATTCTAATGTAGTAAACAGAATAATATCTAAAGCCAACAGATTTTGTCACATTTTTGACATTTTTATTGACTCCAGCTCAGTCATCAGAAGAAAGCTTTGTTCTTTTTCTGCTTCTCAGTCGTTATATCTCTTTTTCTTCTTTTCTTCTTTTTACTGCTCTGTACCACTCTCTGCAATATGTAAAAGGGTTAATTACCCGTGAATTAAATAAATAAATAAAACAAATCAATAGTAAAGTTTCGTGAGGATATAATAAATGTAAATATTTGAAAGTAATCACGATCAAACAAGTCAGCTTGTCGGCACATAAAAATCACTATGCGCAAATAATACTTGATTCGATAAGATCGAGTACAATAAGGTCCTGTCCCGCATTTCTGTTAATCGATTGCGCCCTCACTGTTTCGAGGCCCAGGTGTTCGCCGCCGGTCGGTGGGACTCGCTGATCGCGATCGGCGAGCCTGAAACCGGTGCGAGTTTTCAGATCTCACGGTTCAGTAATCACAGCAGATTCGTCGATTAACATATAGCGGCCGTTTACTTCGGGATCATCGCGAAATCGTGTGACGAGGAGAAAAGGCACGTTATCGTCTTTTGTGCGCGGCGATAAAGGCCCCCTATTTGCGGTTCCCACGGCCGTGGTGGGCGCGCATATCCCTGCATTTTTCGACGCTCTTTCGCATTATCGTCTCCGTTGTACTTATCGCGAAAGTCGACCCCCGCGATACGAGCACAGCCAGAGCGCGGGTCACAACGCAACGTCGCGATTGCTCCCTCTTTGTTCGACTCCTCGCTGTCAGGGGTTCTCCTCTCTTTTCTTAAACACATTGACATGATCAACAGGTGAATTTCTATATAAATAGCATAATTAATTGTACTGCACGAGCTGCAAATAAATTGTAAATTTAATTATTAACAAATGTTTATTCAAGCTTAAAAAACGTTTTCTGAATTAATGTTTTATATGCAAAATAAGAGAGATTTTGTTCCTAAGTATGAAAAAACGATCTTGTAGCAGATATATGTAAGTAGGTAGTCGCGAGGTTTTCAGTGGACGTAGTCCGCGCATGCAACGAGCGCGCGCGTTGAAAGCGTAACAAGAAGCGGCGAAGAAAAAGCTGCGATCGGCGTCGCGGTCAAATGAGAAACATGCAAATGCCCGGTTAGAACAAGAGCGTACTCGAGATACCGTAGCTTGATAATATTTCAATGTACGCTACCAGTATACTATAAGTACATACTCCTCTCTCGCGGCGGCGGCGGCGGCGGGGTGTCGCCTCGTGTGAACCAGCCTTGAAGTGGTGACTTTCGAGCCGGTTAGCCCGAACGAATGAACGCGATCATCGGGCAAAACGAGCAAACGGACGCGGCTAAGACTTAATTAGCTTGGCCAAGAGTCGTCGGTCCGAGCCGGGGTGCACCTCGGCTTCGTTACGACAAAATCATTTGTGGCTTCTCGTCGGGGTCCCTCGAGCGCGTCCGATTGGTCTCGACGCGACGATTTAATTACCGGCGTATCCGTCCCCTCCCCCGTGGCCGCCTTCACACCGGCGCGGCGCACCGGCTCCGATAATTAATCGGCCGCTTAATTGATTAATCGATTAATGGTCGGCCACGACTGGAACGCGACCACGGCCGGCCAGATAAATCGTGCAAGCGCTTCGAGCTGTCGCGAATCTCCGACTCCGCTCGCCTCTTCCATTCTCTCTTTTATTCCTTCGTTTTTTTTTTTTAGATTCTTTCTCCCCGCCCTTTTTTTGCTACCGCGCGCGGTCGGGACAAGACGCGAACACGAACACGCTGTCCTACAGGCCCGACGGTAAACCATCCCCCTCGGTACTGGTTTCGTTTTTATTTCATTTTTGTATCGATCACCCGGCAACTCTTTCCTTCGGACACAGATGCAGTATGTACTATATTACGCGGTCGGAAGTTCAGTGCAAGTTTCGTTTCGCCGATACTGTGCGCAACGAGAAAAGTTTGTAATTCCGTTTGTAATTGTCGGGTTACATCGGAGTCGCCGCAACGAGTGTCGAATACACGCGAGGGTTTATAGAAATCGAAGTGAGCGCGCGAGGTGATCAATCCCGTATTCCTGCGGTTCCGCGGAGTTCCACGCCCGGAAGTTTGATTACACCGCGGTCCCTCCCGAATCTGCGGCCGGAATTAGTTTACGGCTTAATTTACACACGCGCAGCGTGTAAATTCCAGGCAGCCGTGAAATAACGCTTTATANATCACAGCAGATTCGTCGATTAACATATAGCGGCCGTTTACTTCGGGATCATCGCGAAATCGTGTGACGAGGAGAAAAGGCACGTTATCGTCTTTTGTGCGCGGCGATAAAGGCCCCCTATTTGCGGTTCCCACGGCCGTGGTGGGCGCGCATATCCCTGCATTTTTCGACGCTCTTTCGCATTATCGTCTCCGTTGTACTTATCGCGAAAGTCGACCCCCGCGATACGAGCACAGCCAGAGCGCGGGTCACAACGCAACGTCGCGATTGCTCCCTCTTTGTTCGACTCCTCGCTGTCAGGGGTTCTCCTCTCTTTTCTTAAACACATTGACATGATCAACAGGTGAATTTCTATATAAATAGCATAATTAATTGTACTGCACGAGCTGCAAATAAATTGTAAATTTAATTATTAACAAATGTTTATTCAAGCTTAAAAAACGTTTTCTGAATTAATGTTTTATATGCAAAATAAGAGAGATTTTGTTCCTAAGTATGAAAAAACGATCTTGTAGCAGATATATGTAAGTAGGTAGTCGCGAGGTTTTCAGTGGACGTAGTCCGCGCATGCAACGAGCGCGCGCGTTGAAAGCGTAACAAGAAGCGGCGAAGAAAAAGCTGCGATCGGCGTCGCGGTCAAATGAGAAACATGCAAATGCCCGGTTAGAACAAGAGCGTACTCGAGATACCGTAGCTTGATAATATTTCAATGTACGCTACCAGTATACTATAAGTACATACTCCTCTCTCGCGGCGGCGGCGGCGGCGGGGTGTCGCCTCGTGTGAACCAGCCTTGAAGTGGTGACTTTCGAGCCGGTTAGCCCGAACGAATGAACGCGATCATCGGGCAAAACGAGCAAACGGACGCGGCTAAGACTTAATTAGCTTGGCCAAGAGTCGTCGGTCCGAGCCGGGGTGCACCTCGGCTTCGTTACGACAAAATCATTTGTGGCTTCTCGTCGGGGTCCCTCGAGCGCGTCCGATTGGTCTCGACGCGACGATTTAATTACCGGCGTATCCGTCCCCTCCCCCGTGGCCGCCTTCACACCGGCGCGGCGCACCGGCTCCGATAATTAATCGGCCGCTTAATTGATTAATCGATTAATGGTCGGCCACGACTGGAACGCGACCACGGCCGGCCAGATAAATCGTGCAAGCGCTTCGAGCTGTCGCGAATCTCCGACTCCGCTCGCCTCTTCCATTCTCTCTTTTATTCCTTCGTTTTTTTTTTTTAGATTCTTTCTCCCCGCCCTTTTTTTGCTACCGCGCGCGGTCGAGACAAGACGCGAACACGAACACGCTGTCCTACAGGCCCGACGGTAAACCATCCCCCTCGGTACTGGTTTCGTTTTTATTTCATTTTTGTATCGATCACCCGGCAACTCTTTCCTTCGGACACAGATGCAGTATGTACTATATTACGCGGTCGGAAGTTCAGTGCAAGTTTCGTTTCGCCGATACTGTGCGCAACGAGAAAAGTTTGTAATTCCGTTTGTAATTGTCGGGTTACATCGGAGTCGCCGCAACGAGTGTCGAATACACGCGAGGGTTTATAGAAATCGAAGTGAGCGCGCGAGGTGATCAATCCCGTATTCCTGCGGCTTCCGCGGAGTTCCACGCCCGGAAGTTTGATTACACCGCGGTCCCTCCCGAATCTGCGGCCGGAATTAGTTTACGGCTTAATTTACACACGCGCAGCGTGTAAATTCCAGGCAGCCGTGAAATAACGCTTTATATCGATATACAGTGACTTCCATTAATATTCGGACACATTTTGAAACGGTATAAGATTTTTAGTATTAGATTAAAGAACTTTATCTTCTGTGGAATTTTAGAGAGCTTAATTTACTATAGAATGTATAACAAAAAATTAAAAAAACTTGGTATTCATTGAAATCGCGAGGATAATAGTAAAGGACATGGTTTTTAACTTTTTTATTAGGGTCTGTATGTAATAAAATATATATGTATATGTATATAATACGTAATAAAAATTGGAATTGTCTCGTTTGCAGATCTAAGTAAGTTATATGCATGTACAAAGTTTCATAAAAGTCGATCAATATTGCTCAGCGCTATAAGCGATAAGAAATTTAAAAAATCGCAGTTCTCCACGACTTTCAATCTACGACTGGGATAAATTGAAGAATTTTTACATGTTTCGATATGTCTAACTCTTTTGTGGTTTCATGGATTTTTATAAACCTTTATACATTCATATAACACTTTTAGATCTACAAACGGGATGTTTCCAATTTTTGCTAGAGCCTCTAACAAAAAAGTTTAACATCATGATCTTTCCTTTTTTCTTCGAGATTTTGACGAATAGTAATTTATTTTAATCCATTGTTACACATTACATAGTAAACTAAGCCTTTTAAAAGCCCACAAAAAATTAAGTTAGTTGGCTCCATATTAAAGAACTTATTCCGTTTTGAAGTGTGTCCGGATATTAATGGGAGTCACTGTATTTACTCCTTGGAGACGTCACATACTAAGATACATATATATTATTTATATGCATTATACATTATTTTTTATACTACGATATATACATTATTTTGTGAATTACTTTTAATAATAATCTGTTTTTTTTTTATATTTGTTACAAGGAATTAAAAATGAAAATTTCCCGATTTATGTAGACTAGTTTTCAATATATTTTGACTCCCCGTTGTAATTCTAAATGCGGCTCAGCCGCGGCGGACGAGACACACAATTTAACTTGTAATGAAGGCTGTCCCACCCTTTTTTCTATTTCAATCTAAACTTTCGCCGGGCGATAACTTCCATAGGAATAAGTAAAAATTGGGAAACTCCTGACAAACCCGAGGCAGGTAACTCCCAGGTGAGTTTGACGCGTGGTCCGTCGTAGTAACGAAGTAACGCGAGTCCTCGCGATTGTAACGAACATCCGAACTAATCTAATTTGCTCGGAGGCTTCTGTACACGACAGTGTAACCCGCAGACGCGCCCGGCTCTCCCTGTATTCCCGCGTAGAAATTAGTTTCCGAAACAATTCCGAATTGCAAATGGACCGCGACGTCTGCACCTCGGAGACGCTTCCTCGTCGTAATTCCCTTTCCGGTGCAGATTGATAACGTCTTCGATGAAATAACGTGATTGATAATCACGTGAACAGTACAATTTATTTCGTGGATGAAACAGTAAATAAAATCAAGAATTTTTTTATGGATTTCCTTTTATTTACAATTTTTATATACAATTCGTTGTTTTCTCGTGGTTATAGATTACAAGAATATGTAAATACATGGATACGTGTTTACGGTGTTTAAAAGGCAACGGAGAACGCTGGTATAAATCCAGCGTTTCGTTAGCCAGAGGGTCAACGGAGCCTTTGATCTAGATCTAGATGAACCTTCTTGCGAGATCCCGTCGCGCAACATTTCAAGTTTCTTTCTCGAATTCCTAGATCCTCGAGCATACGTTCCAGATTCTGTACGTGATCCGAAGAGTACGCCGAGATCAGATCCGCTTCCGTTAAATTTTATTTCTTTGCCTGCCCCTCGACTACTGCTCCCCTGTGCCCTCCAATCAACGTCTCGTTGATTAAGACGATAAATTAATTAAAGTCAGTTATAAAACAAATGTTCTCCCAATCAAATCATCTCACAAACAACCTCAGAATGTCTTTTTATACACAAAATATTAATATAATTATTGAACAAGATTTTTATTAGAGATCGTTGATTAAGACGATAAATTAATTAAAGTCAGTTACAAAACAAATGTTCTCCCAATCAAATCATCTCGCAAACAACCTCATAACGTTTTTTTACAAACAAAATATTAATACAATTACTGGACAAGATTTTTATTAGAGATCGTTGATTAAGACGATAAATTAATTAAAGTCAGTTATAAAACAAATGTTCTCAAAATCAAATCATCTCACAAACAACCTTACAACGTTCTTTTACATACAAAATATTAATATAATTATTGGACAAGATTTTTATTAGAAAATCAAGAATTCTCTTCAGGTACGTTCTTCGATAAACAATTCCGGTCGCAATTCCCTTGTTATTCCCTTGTTTCTCGCAATTGATCCAGTTTCCAGGGCTCGTACGAAGATCGTAGGGACTCGTTAATTCGCCGCGCTATTATTTCCAGCGGGAACATTACGACGCTTCTTGCGCGGCAGAACGGTGCTTCGGCTGGTATATAATCTCTTCTCACGGCCGCCGATGGTACTTAGGCACCGCGAGAAAGAGCGGAGGCGGAGAGGGAAGCTGGCCGACGGTGAAGGACAACGACGACGGGGCTGATGACGGTGGCGCGCGGCTGTCGACGACGCAGTGGGCCTTTAACGTCACGTTTGCAAATTGGAACATAAAATCGCGGTTGTAACGGGCGCCGCTGATTGTTCGTTACCGGGCCTGCCTACGCAGCGTGCGCGTGTGCACCTGTACTCACCTGCGTGTGTGTGCTCGCCCCGACGGAGGCCAACTACCGGGGAACGACGCATATAAAAGACCGTTCCAATATTTCATCCGCCCGGTAGACCCGTCGAACGTGTATCCAGAGCGAATCGATTTCGCGTATGATCGTCTCGCATTGCGGGTTAAATGTCCACCGATCTTTTCACGCTCGGTTCCCACTTTTCACCGACTACTGTCCGCCCGTTCATAACCGACTGAAAGCTCCATTGTAATCGAAAAGTTTCTATTGTTATATTACATATATTTAATTAAGGTGGCTCCAGCGTTTGGTGTCTTTGGGTCCAATTAAGATTTGGAGTTTTTTGCTAGTTGAATGCGCTTGACATAAATATATATTGTTGTACATGATTCAAATGTACATAACTCGCAAAAAAATGTCACGAATAATAAAAAGTAAAAAAGAATTATGTATGTTAATTTCCGCCCTCTGCTGTACGTTCCTGATCTAGCACAAAGATGGTAAAATGTAACATGTCAAACTTTGACTGCTATTTACTCATCAAAATGCGTGGTTACCTATATTTATTTTGATACTAGCAGAATCATTGTCTCAAATTTTATAAGCATGTAATTTTTTACTCAAATCTATAATTTTACTACTAAGAACGAGCAATTTGTCTTACATTTCCCATATAACCCTATGTTAAAAATGAACATTTTGTAATATACTTTTTTCACCAATTTATGTGGGATATTACCATTAAAGTTAAAGATCTAAATAATATTCTCCTAAAGTTTAACCCCAATCTATAATTTTAGACAAACTCGCTGGAGCCACCTCAAATGTTCTATTTTGTATTAAAATTAGACGGGGCGATAAGAGGTTTTCGTACGTGAGAAAGGCGGCCATTCGGGAAGCAATGCGAGGCAGAGAGTTTCTCACCGCGGCTGCATGCGTGAGCGACGTTACGCGGCCTGAAAGCGTAGTCGGCGTCTTTCCAGGTAATTACGCGGAATAGATTCGGTATCTCGATGTCTGCTGGCCTCCAGGGAAGGAGAGGAGAGCCGGTGCGACGAGTAATCCCGGGACGAGGCAATTCGATCGGTCGTTTCTCTCCTAACAAATGTCCATTACAGTCGTCGTCTCTTCTCGGTTCCCGGTCGAACAGTTCGTTCGCCGGGGCCTACGGTCCCGCTCCGTGCCGCGCCGGTCACCCGTTGCCCGGGTTGACATGTTCGGGGGCGGCCAGGGCCGAAAGAAGAAAGGGGGGCAGCGGCGCGGTATTAGCCAGAAGAGAGAAAGAGGACAAGAAAGGCGCGCCTTTCCGAGGCATACAGGGCCCCCGCCGGGTTACTAATTGCAATCACGGTCAACAATCTGCCGAGCCAACTGGACAACGACTACGTTCCCGAAGACATTGCGAACTTTCTTCTTTGCCGACCAAACTTCGTTAAGTCGCCTTCACAAAGACTCTTCCCACTTGAAATCCAACATTTCCCAGAGTCCTCCAACCGAAATTTTCTAGATTTCACGCACAATGATCAATTTTTTTATTGTGGAGCTTGATGATCAGGAAAATACTTAGTATTATACTTAGGATATGGTGACAGCTTCAGTTCTGGTATGAAGGCACCCTAAGGTTGTATTCGGGTCGATTGTTACGGTCATAATCTTGTATCTCGTTAACAAAAGTACTGAGGTAACTATACGAACGGTTCGGGGATTGACAGTGACATACTGACAAGCGCATTCATCATTTGCCAAAAACGTCGGCACCAATAAAGGCGAATGAAGACACTTGCATGCATCCCCCCGGCAAAAGGATAAAAACGAAGCACATCCGTATATACCCCTTTCTTAAATATTAAATAAGGTATTGTTAAAACCAGATTCTTGTTCCCAATTTATATTGTATCCTTTATTATACTACTAGTATAGTGAAGTGGTTAATACTGCATGAAACCGTTTCGTGTTCGCGTGCACTTTCGGTGACGAATGTACGCGGAGAGCGGAGGACCGAGCCAGGGGCAGATTGGCCGATAGTTCGCATGGGCTAATGGGAATTCGCGATGGTTACTAATTGGGTAGATCGTCGTTCATCGATATTGCTCGGCAGCAGCGCGCCAGAAGAGAGCGGCCGAATGGAATCTCTCTATCGGCGTAACTGACATCGGCTTTTGTAAACCGCGGCCCCGCGGCTTGGAAAAACGTGCCGGACAGCGGTCCCTTCCTTTGCGGACTCGCTCGAAGAACGGCTTTCGGTACCCTTTGCTATTCCGCCGATTCCATCGGCCGCGGCCAGGTACCTCGAATTCCTCCGCCCCTCCGGCAAGCTTTTGCGGCCCATCTGGTACCCGCGGACCTCTTGATTTCCCAAATGGGCGATCAATTCCGTTTCTTCTCTCTGCTTTTCTGCCTCCGCAATTTTCTCCATTTTTTTTATCATCACACATGCTTCCTACTGATGCATATTTATCATTTTTGCACTTCAGTCTTTNTCTGCTTTTCTGCCTCCGCAATTTTCTCCATTTTTTTTATCATCACACATGCTTCCTACTGATGCATATTTATCATTTTTGCAGTTCAGTCTTTATTTTTTATTACCAGTGAATAGTTATATTATTTTTTAATAACCTTCTCTGCTTTTCTGTCTCCGCAATTTTCTCCATTTTTTTTATCGTCACACATGCTTTCTAATGATGCGTATTTATCATTTTTGCATTTCAGTCTTTATCTTTTATTACCAGTGACCAGTTATATTATTTTTTTAATAACCTTCTTTTAATAAAATATTTAATTTCATGTATGAAATATTTATAATATTCCCNTTTTTATCATCACACATGCTTTCTACTGATGCATATTTATCATTTTTGCATTTCGGTCTTTATTTTTTACTATCAATGAACAGTTATATTATTTTCTTAACAATATTCTTTTCATAAAAGATTTATAATTCCATATATGAAATAATCATGATATTCCTTAAATTACATTATTTTTTATAATTGGTAGATCGATAGGATCTGCAGTAAAATCGTTATTTTATATGAGCGAGATAAGGGAAGACCTAGAAAATAAATATCCGGAGGACGTTACGAGTGTTTTGTCTAGGCTCTAGATCCAGGTTCAACAGGTGAAATATACAACGGGCCGGCGACATATTTTAAGGTACCGTCGCGCGGGAACGACGCGGCGGCGCTTGAAGGGTGGCGGGCCCTTCTCCAGTACCACGTGTAAGGTATAAGGTTATACCGTAAAGTCGCGCCGAGCGATAACACGTCCCCGATACCAATCTAGCATGACGCATGGCGTCCACCCAGAGAATTATGTTGCATCCAGGTATTTATTGCCAACAGCGTGTCCGCGGTAACTTTAAAAGAGTTCGCGAGGGTGCACAAAGCGGGAAAACCCCAATTCGAACGAAATTATCTTTTATTTCCGCGCGTTAAGGAGGTTTAGGTTAAGGAATTAACAGATAGATCTCCAAAAAGAAATTTGATAGTTTATAACAGTATACCAGGATACCTCAAAAAAATTTTTAAGTCATTTGGATACCTTAATGATGAGATATTAATATAAATATTTTTTTTGGTATACTAGACCGTAAAATTTGATTTTACGGCCGCAAGTACGTAAAATTGCATTTTACGTCCGGAAATGCGGCCGCAAAATCAAATTTTACTACAGTATAGTATAACAAAAAATGATGTTTGCCACACGGACGTAAAGTTTCACGGCCTCGTGTGATCGTGCGTCACTCGGACCGGCTTCGCTGGTCCTCGTGCACAAAGCACGATCACTACTCGGCCGTGAAATTTCATTTTACGTCCTAGTGACAAAAATAACTATTACAATTCTACATGTAGTTATATGGA
Source organism: Ceratina japonica (assembly GCA_019453355.1). NCBI lineage: Eukaryota > Metazoa > Arthropoda > Insecta > Hymenoptera > Apidae > Ceratina > Ceratina japonica. The sequence continues at coordinate 28,978 of SMSR01015557.1, read as the reverse complement.
AAAGAGTGATTTCCCAGACTTCTATCGCTAATTTATTAGGTAGTGACAGACAGTTTTGAATGAAAGTTATGTCATATTAAAGAGAAACATTTAACGAATAATAGGCATATGAGTTGTCAAAAATACACGGTTTCAATTCGGAAGATGAATGCTATCAGAATAAACAATAACCGTGAAAGCCTCAAATCCAAAATTTACATGTAGTTATATGGAAAGAGTGATTTCCCAGACTTCTATCGCTAATTTAGTAGGTACTGACAGACAGTTTTGAATGAAACTTATGTCATATTAAAGAGAAACATTTAACGAATATTTTAATTGCAAATTTAGGTAGATTGGCTGATTATGAATCGAGAAATATATAAAGACAACAAACGAAATCATCTTTCAGCAGTAGATAACTTCCGTTATTAACATGTACGCTTGTCAAGCAAGCTTCCCTTTTCTTTCTGTGCTATGTACCAGATGAACCTCCTTAAACAATGAATAACTCAATTTACAAAAACTAGAAATTACATTAAGAAAATTTGGAAAAATATTGCAAGTAAAAATTTCGCAAGAATTCTATTCCTCCCTATTTTTATTTATCACGTGGCTGTGGCTAGAATTATACACTGATATTTGCAAAGGCAAGGAATGTCGAAGCGATTGGCCGAGCGTTTACGCGTCCGCGAGAGGAGGATCCTAGCGTGGACTGTGCGAGAGTCCTCTCCGGCGAGCGAGAACGTCCTTGCGGGACGCTGGTGAACGGCCTCGAGAAAGCTCCGGCTGGTTTCCGGGCTGCGCGACTTGCCGATATGTGCCAGACACTCTCGCACGCCTAGGAATTCCTGACCCTGCCCACCTTGACTGCCTGCCTACCTACAACAGAGAGCGCGTTGCTTCGCGCGTTGCTTTAGCCAGGAAGCGTGAACGACGACGCGGTCCCCGCAGAAGATAATCGCGGGCGTGAGCGCGCGTGCACGCGAATACTCGGGGTTTCTAGCTAGGCATGGGCTCGGCCGCTTACGCTGGCATCCCTTTGTTACACCTACTAATGCCTGTCTATTTATAGACGCGGCTGGCTAATAGGCGCGCGTACTAATTCCTAGGCCACCGCCTTCGAAACTTTCCGTCCGGATTCGTTTTAACTATAGTCACATATATATGTATATATATACTATATGTACTATATGTATGTATACATATTTATGCACGTGGATAAGCGCGTGTATACGTCGCGCCGTGGCGTGAATATTCGCGAATGTCTGGTGCAGACCCGTTTTCTAATTATTCGCATAAATCAGACAAGCTTTGGGGGGGCGTACGCGTCTATACGCGAACGCGTTACAAATCGCAGTGTGGTCCGATGCAAATTACGGCCGAGCGATCGTGTCCATCGGTGGAATCGATAAATCAGGATCGATTGCAAACGCAACGCGGGACACGTTGCCGCCGCGGTATCAAATCGATCGAGTACCAGCCTGTTTGTTCAGTTGACTTACGTCGATCGTGTTCTGCTCGAAGAGCAGTCCCCGATTTTGATCGACGAGTCATCGACGGTTTTAAGACTCGACGTGATTCGATCGTATTTAACGTCTATATTTAAGAGATCGGTTTCTTCTAGGCGTGGACCGAATCGGCTTGATGAATTCTCTCGGGCGTGTGTCGCCGAGAGTAAAAGTGATGGGTACCTATGAGAGTTTTCATTTATTAACGCGAGGTATAATTGACTCGCGCCAAACTCGTATGGTAATTTATGCGCGCCGGAGGGACACAATGAATAAGGCGGAGGAGGAAAAGCTTTGCAATCCATTGTTACTATTTTTTTGGTCCCTGCGTTAACCACACACGACGCGTGCTATCTTTACAACGTAATAAAGCATCTTTGATATCAGTGTTAATGCAGGATGTCCAAGTGCCAATCGACTGTCACAAAAAATATTTAAAACTATTTTTACTACATACAGTGACTTCCGAAGAGAATTATAGTACGTCAAATTATGAGAAATGGTAATTGTAAAAACTTGATTATTATTGAATATAATCGATCTTAACATTTTGACTAGCAAAAAATTATATGCTGATGACTGTCCACCTACAGTGACTTCCATTAATATTCGGACACATTTTGAAACGGTATAAGATTTTTAGTATTGGATTAAAGAACTTTATCTTCTATGGAATTTTAGAGAGCTTAATTTACTACAGAATGTGTAACAAAAAATTTAAAAAACTTGGTATTCATTGAAGTCGCGAGGAAAATAGTAAAGGACATGGTTTCTAACTNGGAATTTGATTCACGTGTATAGGACACGGTCCTGTCGGCGTGACACAAATTTCGGAGATTCCCCTCACCTGTGACGGTTTCAAATTGGTATACGAAAGTAAATTTAGGATCCGCCTGGGTGGTTCCAATTTAGTTTGCCCGGGGAACGGAGGACTCACGGATAAACGCGGCATACACGCGCGTGCACGTCGCGGTGCGTTGATTTCAATTTCAATGAAAGCCATCGACATAAATTCGGCCCGGATGGAATACGCTCGCGGCTCATCCATATTAACTTTAACGAAACCGTCTCTCTCCTCTTCTTCCGGGTGTGGTCCCCGCCGGGAATGATGCCGGCCGAAACGATTTTTTGCCCGATCCGGTGAACCCGGTGGCCCCGCCGGATTCACCGTTAAATGATTGTTTTATCTGGCCGCGCTTCATTTTCACGCGGAACGACCCTTAACCTTCTTACGAACATCCGGTTCGCCGAGTCTTAATGCATCCGCATAACAGTTTTCTGTAATAACCCAGCTTTATGAATTCCGTTATACTTCCTGAGAGAAANATCTTTTCTTTTTTCTTCGAGATTTCGGCGAATAGTAATTTATTTTAATTGTTTGTTAGACATTACATAGTAAACTAAGCCTTTTAAAAGCCCACAAAAAATTAAGTTAGTTGGCTCCATATTAAAGAACTTATTCCGTTTTGAAGTGTGTCCGGATATTAATGGGAGTCACTGTATGTATAAGTCTGGAGAAATAAAAACTCATGCATTTGAAAAGATGTCTTTATTATTTTTATAATACATAAAAGTACAGCGAATTTAATCATGAAAAACATGAAATGACACAGAAATCAGTAACATTTGTTAAAAGACAAAGCTGTCTAATTTCATAAGTATTAGTCATATTTTCAAACCGGGATAATAGCAGCTAATGTTTAGGGAATCGCATTAGGTTGATGTTGGCTGCGTGTAGCCGTGACAGTAATAATCGGTCAGAGGATCGCTCTTTTAGATGGCAGCGGAATCTTTCTTGGCGCTATCGAATGGCTCGTTCGCTTCATCAGGAAGCGATTGTCGTATCACGCGGCGGCGGCGGCGAGAATACATACGTGGGTCGACAATCGTCGTACTTAGAGGAACGATCGCCGAGATAGACTTTCACTGACATTCTCATGCGGTGCCTTGCCTCCCACACCTTCTGCAAGCGGTGATTAGCGACGAATTACGATGCCCGTTCTCATCGGCCATATTTCCAAGATAACGCCTTATAGGCCTTATTCCTAGTCAAACTGCCTCTCATTCAAACCAATAAAAATCTCTGCTACGACGGTATCCATTTTTTATCAACAAAATGTGACAATGGACACTTGGGATTTCTAAATACAGTGATATCTGATTTTCTTCAACGATACTATGCGTGGTTTGACTTACAGATTTTACAAATTCCATTAAAAACTCATGAAGACTGAGGATTTCATTAATACTTCTCGGAATTCATTCTTACTTTATCGTCGAAACTCGCGTCACGTTCGCAGCGGTATTTATGATGTTATCGGTTAGAAATCGATCAATCGGATTTCGAACTCGATGGACTTTCACCGCCATTCTCGGACTCCTACGCTCCTACCAGGAAATTCCTTCGGGACGAATTAATTCCTACGCCGCGCGACGGCCTTAAAGGCCTCTCGGCGCGGAGCGGAGGCGCATTCACTTCTTGATACGTCGCCTAGTGCATGGCGTCGATGGAATGCTATTTAGTATTTGCCGAACGGTTCCCGGTCATTCATGCCGGCTGTCACATGTTTCCGAGCGAACGGATAAAATTGTCAGCCGTCAACGGAACACGTTTTCATTCATNGCATTTGAAAAGATGTCTTTATTATTTTTATAATACATAAAAGTACAGCGAATTTAATCATGAAAAACATGAAATGACACAGAAATCAGTAACATTTGTTAAAAGACAAAGCTGTCTAATTTCATAAGTATTAGTCATATTTTCAAACCGGGATAATAGCAGCTAATGTTTAGGGAATCGCATTAGGTTGATGTTGGCTGCGTGTAGCCGTGACAGTAATAATCGGTCAGAGGATCGCTCTTTTAGATGGCAGCGGAATCTTTCTTGGCGCTATCGAATGGCTCGTTCGCTTCATCAGGAAGCGATTGTCGTATCACGCGGCGGCGGCGGCGAGAATACATACGTGGGTCGACAATCGTCGTACTTAGAGGAACGATCGCCGAGATAGACTTTCACTGACATTCTCATGCGGTGCCTTGCCTCCCACACCTTCTGCAAGCGGTGATTAGCGACGAATTACGATGCCCGTTCTCATCGGCCATATTTCCAAGATAACGCCTTATAGGCCTTATTACTAGTCAAACTGCCTCTCATTCAAACCAATAAAAATCTCTGCTACGACGGTATCCATTTTTTATCAACAAAATGTGACAATGGACACTTGGGATTTCTAAATACAGTGATATCTGATTTTCTTCAACGATACTATGCGTGGTTTGACTTACAGATTTTACAAATTCCATTAAAAACTCATGAAGACTGAGGATTTCATTAATACTTCTCGGAATTCATTCTTACTTTATCGTCGAAACTCGCGTCACGTTCGCAGCGGTATTTATGATGTTATCGGTTAGAAATCGATCAATCGGATTTCGAACTCGATGGACTTTCACCGCCATTCTCGGACTCCTACGCTCCTACCAGGAAATTCCTTCGGGACGAATTAATTCCTACGCCGCGCGACGGCCTTAAAGGCCTCTCGGCGCGGAGCGGAGGCGCATTCACTTCTTGATACGTCGCCTAGTGCATGGCGTCGATGGAATGCTATTTAGTATTTGCCGAACGGTTCCCGGTCATTCATGCCGGCTGTCACATGTTTCCGAGCGAACGGATAAAATTGTCAGCCGTCAACGGAACACGTTTTCATTCATAAAACCGACTTCTGAATTACTCCTTTTGTAGCTGATTTCATTAATTAGTCGTTCGGTACTTCCTGGACGGCAATGCGTGAGTTAGGCTCCCCTCTTTTATAAATCATTTCGCAGAAATGTCTTTTGAAGACAGTAATCTTGCATGTAATTTGTTAACATCAATAATGTTATTATAGAAAATGTGTGAAAGAAGATCAACCAATTGCGTACAACTATGTACTTGATTAGTACCTGAATGATTCTGTTTATGATGTCATGGTCATAGAATCAACTTCCGCCCACGGGAACGGGGTTGCAGGTGGTCAGCCAAGACAGTGCACAGTGGACATCGTGAACAGTGTTGCCCAGAAAGCATCGCTACGATCTCGCTCTAAATCGAAATTCCAGCTTTATGAGCTTTCCATGTAAGTCAGCAGCGTTTCGATTTATTATCATTAATGTGCACTTATAAAACAACGATGATCGCGATTAGATTCTACTGTACTATTTCATGAATTACTTCCTGTGTCCTTCTAAGGAAGAAATATAAAATTTAATTAAATTCTCCTATTCCCTTCTCTTAGAATTAGTATTCTTAAAAAAAATGTACGGGTACCTCAAACGATTTTGGGCCAAGTTCAATTGCACATGGCGCCACGACTGGTCCAAAATCATTTGAGGTACCTGTACAAGCATCTTCATACGTACTTCTTCGTATGTACATAATTTCTTTTTACATTTCTTTATTTTATTTAATAATTTCCTAAATAATTTTCAAACGAAGCAACTGAATGTCTAAAAATATCAAAAGCAAGCGCGACAATCCCTTCGAAAAACCAAAGTGAACCAAGTGAACCAAAGTAAAGAATCACGGTAAATATGAGGTACCTGTACAAGCATCTTCATACGTACTTCTTTCGTATGTACATAATTTCGTTTTAAATTTCTTTATTTTATTTAATAATTTCCTAAATAATTTTCAAACGAATCGACTGAAGAATGTCTAAAAATATAAAAAACAAGCGCGACAATTCCTTCGAAAAACCAAAGTGTAAAGGATCACGGTACTACTCCTTTCCTGAGAAAACCGCGCATAAGTCTCGGTGTTTACGAGATCCCCACGTAGGCGAACGGCGTTTAGTGAAATTCATTACTCGGCTCATTACTATCCTTGCGCGGGGAGGGTAAAAAGGCCAGGGCAGACCGCGGGTGAGCTCCTAAGCCCTTTTGCTCTCGGTTACGCGTTCAAATCGGCGCACTTTACGAGCCGCCCGTTTCTTCCTTCCCCTTCAGCGCGGGCATTTAGCATCCGCGGCAGCGCTAAGAGCGTGTACACCGTACGTACGCTTATCCTCGCNGTGAACAGTGTTGCCCAGAAAGCATCGCTACGATCTCGCTCTAAATCGAAATTCCAGCTTTATGAGCTTTCCATGTAAGTCAGCAGCGTTTCGATTTATTATCATTAATGTGCACTTATAAAACAACGATGATCGCGATTAGATTCTACTGTACTATTTCATGAATTACTTCCTGTGTCCTTCTAAGGAAGAAATATAAAATTTAATTAAATTCTCCTATTCTCTTCTCTTAGAATTAGTATTCTTAAAAAAAATGTACGAGTACCTCAAACGATTTTGGGCCAAGTTCAATTGCACATGGCGCCACGACTGGTCCAAAATCGTTTGAGGTACCTGTACAAGCATCTTCATACGTACTTCTTCGTATGTACATAATTTCGTTTCACATTTCATTATTTTATTTAATAATTTCCTAAATAATTTTCAAACGAAGCAACTGAATGTCTAAAAATATCAAAAGCAAGCGCGACAATCCCTTCGAAAAACCAAAGTGAACCAAGTGGACCAAAGTAAAGGATCACGGTAAATTGAGGTACCTGTACAAGCATCTTCATACGTACTTCTTCGTATGTACATAATTTCTTTTTACATTTCTTTATTCTATTTAATAATTTCCTAAATAATTTTCAAACGAATCAACTGAAGAATGTCTAAAAATATAAAAAACAAGCGCGACAATCCCTTCGAAAAACCAAAGTGAACCAAGTGGACCAAAGTAAAGGATCACGGTAAATTGAGGTACCTGTACAAGCATCTTCATACGTACTTCTTCGTATGTACATAATTTCGTTTTACATTTCTTTATTTTATTTAATAATTTCCTAAATAATTTTCAAACGAATCAACTGAAGAATGTCTAAAAATATAAAAAACAAGCGCGACAATTCCTTCCAAAAACCAAAGTGTAAAGGATCACGGTACTACTCCTTTCCTGAGAAAACCGCGCATAAGCCTCGGTGTTTACGAGATCCCCACGTAGGCGAACGGCGTTTAGTGAAATTCATTACTCGGCTCATTACTATCCTTGCGCGGGGAGGGTAACCAGGCCAGGGCAGACCGCGGGTGAGCTCCTAAGCCCTTTTGCTCTCGGTTACGCGTTCAAATCGGCGCACTTTACGAGCCGCCCGTTTCTTCCTTCCCCTTCAGCGCGGGCATTTAGCATCCGCGGCAGCGCTAAGAGCGTGTACACCGTACGTACGCTTATCCTCGCGCCGTACACGATCCCCGCAGTTAATATAAATCTCGCTGGACCACGCGCGAGTGGTTACTTCATAGATTTATGCGGGCGGCACTTATGAGAAAAGGACACGGGCCGGCCGTGTATATACACCTACTTAGGTCGACGAAGAAGAACGACGAGGATCTGCCGCTGACTGCGAATTTGTACATTAATTGCGCTGTCGCTCGTTATTTCCCTCTATGATGTGAAATAATTGTTGCCGCAATTCCCCGGCCACGTGTCGGGGGTACCTGTTCCCGTTAAGACGGATATAGCGATGGAAACAACAATGGGAACGGGGGAAAAAAGGGGGGAGGGAGACGCGCGTTTAAGGCAGCCCTTCGGGCGACGTACGTAATTCCAGATAATTTGAAGGGGGATTCGGAGTCAATCGATTGCGAGGACTCGGTCCGCAAAAGGCAATCAGGAAGATGCGAGGAGAGGCGATCTCCGATGACCGGGACCGGAGAGCTTGAGAAGCGCACGAAAAAAGGAGTGGCGAGCGTTGGGAAGATCGATCGGCGATTCCCTTCGACGGGCTGCTGCTGCTGCTGCTGCTGCTGCCCTTCCTGTCCCTTTCAGACGTTCAGCGCACGACGCATCCGCGACCACCTTCAGCCTTCGCAATTAGCGAGTTACGGCTCACCGGAGGCCGTTAATTAAATTGAACCCGATAGCCGCGAGAGACCGTCTTATTACTCGCGCCTATGACGATCCACAAGCCGTGCTCACACGTTCCTGGTATTCGCGTTACGACACGGTTAACAATTCCGCGAACGTGGAAAAACGATATCGACAAGCATCGACGGTACACGGATAATCAGAAACTGTGTTTCATATTTTGATGACATGATTCTCATGTTAACAAATGCTGCATTATTCGCTTTCATCGCGCATCTACACCCCGAGTCGAAAAAATAATTATGGTTTTGAACCTATTTATCCTACAGAAGGATATGGAGGTCGAAATCTAATTTAACTCTAATTTGAACTTATATCTAGTCGTTATGTGCGCCTATAAAGGATATAGGTCTAAAATAGAGTTTATCAAACATAATTTGGTCCCTCAAGTCTTAGTTCAAGAGTATAGGAAAAGATCCTGTAGGTTCGTACTAGTATTTATGAAATCTAACATTGTCTTCAAAAGTCCATTGGCTGGCAACACTTGAGGACATGTGCACTGAGAGGACCCCATGATACCTACGTTTTTTTTGCTCATATTGTCGATCAAGAATCTTTTTTACGTTCACCCAATTTATGGCGAAGTTATTATTATTTTTCTTTAACAAATTTTGTAAACAAATAACACAAATTTTCGCTTTGTTGCTCCTCGTGTAGTTAACAGGGTTATTTCTAAAGCCAATAGATTCAGTCACTTGTTTGACATTTTCTATGATTCCAGCTATGTCATAAGAAGAAAGCTTCGTACATACTTCTTAATGCATAATTTATAAACTCCTTATTGCATGATACTTCTGTTATTCTTATAGCCGTTTCCTTATTTCTAATTATGTAAATCTTTCACTATTTTTTTTTCTTCTTTCTTTTATCTGCTCTTTTATTCTCACTGCACTTGTAAAGGGCTAATTAACCCGTGAAATAAATAAATAAATAAATAAATACTTTTACTAGATTCAGATTTGATTTCATTTATTTACAAAGTCAACTTATAATCCTCATTTTACTAATACACGCTACATATTCGAAGTAGACAACGCGATCGGCTTCGACGAGGCTCGGAATTGCCATCAGGCGAGTTATCACTGACAGATAATACGAATGAGGAATAAGCAGCCTTCGAGGTCTTCCACGATCGCCGGAGAGCAGTGTTATCCGCGCGTTACACGGGATTCGCGATTACACACTCGAGCTGCTCGCAGGCAGACCGAGAGTATAAGAGCTCGTCCGGAGCCGGAGCGCGCACGTAACCGAGTGTATACGTCTTGCGCGTATGCCAGGCTAATATTTATCGGTGACCGGTACACCGGGTGGTACTCTTCGCGTGCTCCGTGACGTACGGTGCCGGGCTGATATCGATTCCGCGCGAGCAACGGAAGATAACGATCGTCCGTGCTTTTCGGACCGGGCCCGTGGCGTCGTCCGGAAACTCGGCTAGGTAGGTGATGGTTATTACTTACTGCCAGCCGTTGGTCTTGTAACCGGAGACTTATGGACCGCGCGCGTATATTCGCCATTACCGGGGTGTACACACTTGCCATTAACGCAGCGTGTTTCCCGCGGGGCCCGGGGCCTTTTTTTCCGTCCGCGTCGTCGCTCGCGGTCGACGCGCTGCTACACTTGTACCCGTCCGACGTTATCTCGTCCCCGTCCAGCGCGACGCGTGTCATTAGTCGTCGTCGTCGTCGTCGTCGTGGTTCTTGACGCGACATCCCGACTTCCAGAATCCTGTCAATATCGTAATTTTCATCGGTTAATGGGAGACGCGGCGACCGTGGGAAGGGATAGTTTAGGTAGTCGATAAGTGGCTTCTAATTTTCGTCGGGGAGAATGGTATCTGAACCGGGAATCGGATCCCCCGGTGACACACGGCTGCCCGTCCGGAAGATTCGTATCGGGCTGTTCCTCTAAGGAGTTGAACGACTCCTCCTGGTGGTTATTAGAGAGAGCCACCACCGGTCGAAGAGGAACTGCAAGGAATTCCACCGTTCTCTCCCTCTTCCAGCCGTTGCTGTACGTAGAGTACGAGCGCGTGTCTTATACGGACCTACTGTTCTGTCGTTCGCCGAGACCGGCAACGCCCGTTTTGCATGCCGTGCCGGCGCGACGCGGAACGAGCTTCGTAGGGCTCGTTCTCCTCAGCCTCCCCCTATTCCCCCCCTCTCTTTCCCGCGTCGCCGTACCCACGATTCACCCCCTCGTCCTCCACGCCGTTCCTCGTTCTCGTTTTCTAAGTTACGCTCGGGAGTCACTCGGGAGAGACGGTTTTACCTTTGCGCGGGAAATGGCCGCGCAGCCGTACATGGCAGCGAGTCGTTAACGGGGTGTCGACGGTTTTCTTCCCTTGACAGTTCCTCGGCATTGTTGGCGCCTACCTGCTCGGATTCCGGCGACGCTCTACCTATCACGGGGCCTCACCCTCGCCTCGCGCCCTAATAAGGTTACGCGAACGTTCGCCACTTATACGCGACCGTCCGCTCTGCTCCGCGTTATGGATCTCCGTGAGGTTTCGCACGCTACGATCGACTCGATGAATCCCAGATGAGATCAAGAACGCGAAGCGGAAACAGTCTTGTTTAAACGTTGTCTTCAGGTGGTTTGAGTCTGTTTTAAGGATTTGTGGGAAATCGAAACGTTTCCTTCGTTGTAAATTCAAATCGAAACGAATAAAAAGTCGTCTTAAATTAGGGAAAAATAATGTTGATTACCTTCGCTGATCAACCGGTCGGGGGATCGGCCGCGGTTCTTTACGACTCCCCTTCGTTCTTGGGTTGGAATTTGATTCACGTGTATAGGACACGGTCCTGTCGGCGTGACACAAATTTCGGAGATTCCCCTCACCTGTGACGGTTTCAAATTGGTATACGAAAGTAAATTTAGGATCCGCCTGGGTGGTTCCAATTTAGTTTGCCCGGGGAACGGAGGACTCACGGATAAACGCGGCATACACGCGCGTGCACGTCGCGGTGCGTTGATTTCAATTTCAATGAAAGCCATCGACATAAATTCGGCCCGGATGGAATACGCTCGCGGCTCATCCATATTAACTTTAACGAAACCGTCTCTCTCCTCTTCTTCCGGGTGTGGTCCCCGCCGGGAATGATGCCGGCCGAAACGATTTTTTGCCCGATCCGGTGAACCCGGTGGCCCCGCCGGATTCACCGTTAAATGATTGTTTTATCTGGCCGCGCTTCATTTTCACGCGGAACGANTCGTTTTTGCATCCGTTCTTTACTGAAATTGTAATTTGGTTGTTATTAGATCTTGAAGAGGACCAGCATATTGGTTGAAACGTCGATAAATAAATATATAATTAAACTAACTTGAAATTGACATTAATTTTCTTGTCCACAAAAAGGTTATAAAGAATCAAATTTAGACGTTAATTAAAATATTGTATTTTATTACATATAATACTACTTTTATAAATCTGTTATGGAAATTATAAAAATGTATTATATAATGAAATGTATGTGCGTTCTGGTGTACATTATGATTAAAACGTTAAGGTTCTAAACAGCATCAGGTATGCGAGCCGCGTGTGCGCACAGTGGACAGGAACCGCGAGGCAAGAAAGGATTCCTTTAAAGAGAGAGAATTTCTTTTCTGTGAAAGAAGAACGTGGACTGCGTGGCGACTCTAACAACACGGAAATTACCTGAAAGCTAGCCGGGGAACCTCGGCGGCGGGAGGGAAGCGGGCGGTAAAGGACGTCGCATTATGCACGAGCGTCTGCGTCTCGCTGCGGACGAGCAAAGACAGGGTTCGCGAGGATGGTGGAAAAAAGGACGAGACTCGTAAATCGCAGCGAGAACGCGGCGACCGCGACACCGGGGAGGAGAGTATGTAGACGTCCAGACACCGGAAAAATGGTCACGCACACTGTTCGCCGCCGCGTGGCACACGCAACGCGACTTCTTGCACGCGGTTATAGTTACGTCCCATTACTCTCAAGATATTACGCGGACAGTCAGACACAATTCGGCACTTTCGTATTTTCTAGTGCTTGCAAATAATTTATTTATCCTTTTTTATATACTTAATGTATAAAAAATAAGTGATAAATAAATAATGCGTAGAAAATAATAATTAGGGAAGTTAATAATTTAAACAGTTATGTAAAAAATTGGAAAATTAAGAAAAAATAGATGTATCTATAGTTTATGTGTTTTTGATGGTACAAAAGCAATTAAAAAACTGAAGCATTAGTTTTCTTTGTTTCGGATTGAGAGAGGAAATTTTAAACAAAAGCTGCATCGTAAGAATGAAACCGGTCAAAGCGAGTCAATACATGGGTTAACGTTTTACTACGGTCTCTGCAGCAAGACAATTGCGTTTGCGGTGTGTCTGCGTATGCCGCTGGTAATACAATTTGCAATACGATGAACACACAAGCCACCGTTTACGTTTCTTTTTCGTCTGCGGTTTGTCATTGTTTTGATGGAAAATCTACTTCTGTTCTACTGAGATTCGATAAAAAGACGAAATACACAATAAAACAGTCCCTTATTTATTTACAATTTATTAGAGTTTATTAATAGTTCGTCACAAGAAAT
>SMSR01015557.1:0-11532 GCA_019453355.1 Ceratina japonica | reverse complement strand
CCGCGTAGGAGTCGAACTTCGGCGACTCCTTAAGCTCCGTGTATGTACATCCGCGCGATTGTCTCGTTAAAGTCGCCGCGGGACGCCGGGCCCCGACGGCAAACCTGCCCCTTTTTCTCTTTACCTCTTCCCTGGCTCCCTACGTTCTCGGCGTGGGCGTTCTGCGCCGATCCGGATCCGAAATTAATGAGAGAATTACAAGGGAATAACACATTCGTAGCTTTCGCTCCGCTGACTTAGCCAGACGCGCGTGTCAGGCTTATTTATGAATTTATGAAACTGATTTATGGCCCCGCAGGAGGACAGAGAGATTCGCGGACACCCCGAGTCGAAAAAATAATTATGGTTTTGAACCTACTTATCGTACAGAAGGATATGGAGGTCGAAATCATATCTTGAGCATAGGAACAAAATAGGACAATAAATATTTCAGAGGATCCTAAAAAAATCTTATAAACCTTTAAGTAGGCTTTTAGGATCCAANTGGCGTTTAACTTCATTTCTTTATAATAGCGCACAATATTTAATTAACATCGTTAAAATTATATATTAGTGCATANATTTAGGTTTAGAAGATTCAAATTATAGTTAAATTTTCGACTCGGGACTGCTGACAATTAATTAAGTGCGTAAATATTCCGGCACTGTTTTCCGATTCGAAGTCGCGTTATTATTCATAAGTAAAATGAATAAATAATAAACGCTTATCGCTAGGTTTCGAAATGATTAAAACTTATACTGCGTATCAATCTGGAAACTAGTCTCGTTCTCGACGAGCGGATTTTTAAATGACGCGTCAGGAGTTCGCAGTTCTCGCACGCATTTTCTATCTAATAAATCACAAGCCGCTTTTGTGATACGCCGATCGGAGATCCTTTATCTTCGAGGGCAATAAGTTAGAACTATGTTGCCGCGGTGCATCGAACCCTCGCCACTCGCTTTCCGCGCTTATAATTTCGTTGCACGCCGCTGACGCCGAACGTGCCGCGACTCGCATCATTACCAAGACTAGATCCTACCCCTTATTACTACCACCCTTTTCTTTATCTGGCTGCTCACGTATCAATTTACTTATCTGCGAATCGCTTTATCGCCGGGATCTATCGTTGCCGGCTTCCGCGGTGGTGCACAGTTTGCCGGGGAAACTGGTCCCGCGTGTGTAATTCAGATGCCACGACCAAAAGTCACGCGCCACTGACGCGGAATTTCTTTTCTCCATTTGTGAACACTGAACGCCAGATACTGGAATTGCTATCCTTTCGAGGAGTGCATTATCCGTCATAATACGTTGCTTTCCTACTCTAAGTTCTTCGAACTACGAGATATTTTATTCACGTAAAAAATATATATAGTGATCATCAATCTCTATCGGAATAGAATATCTGATTCTTGACTCGTAAATAAGATTGTCTTTCAATAATGATCGCGTTGTTATTCGCGATATTCAAAACAAGAGTCTAAATTATCTATGCATTTCCTCGCTGTCAAAGACTACAGCGGGATGAAGAAATTTCCGCCTTCTGCTCGGCGTAACCGCGTGAGAACATCGTCGCTTTGACACGCGGGATCGTAGGCAGCTGGCCTAGGCGTGATTGTCGCCTGAACACTGTCAACACGGCATAACTTAACTTCTCTTCAAATATTCTGATTATTATTAATATTTTATAGATGAGAACAGAAGGTATTAATTAAGAATTAATTAAGAAGAACAGAAGGAATTAATTAAGAATTGATAAAAAATGAAGAAATATGATGCTGGTTAAATGCTATTAATTTCTTAATTTCTTGTGACAAACTATTAATAAACTCTAATAAATTGTGAACAGAAGGAATTAATTAAGAATTGATAAAAAATGAGGAAAATTGATGCTAGTTAAATGCTATAAATTTCTTCATTTCTTGTGACGAACTATTAATAAACTCTAATAAATTGTAAATAAATAAGGGACTGTTTTATTGTGTATTTCGTCTTTTTATCGAATCTCAGTAGAACAGAAGTAGATTTTCCATCAAAACAATGACAAACCGCAGACGAAAAAGAAACGTAAACGGTGGCTTGTGTGTTCATCGTATTGCAAATTGTATTACCAGCGGCATACGCAGACACACCGCAAACGCAATTGTCTTGCTGCAGAGACCGTAGTAAAACGTTAACCCATGTATTGACTCGCTTTGACCGGTTTCATTCTTACGATGCAGCTTTTGTTTAAAATTTCCTCTCTCAATCCGAAACAAAGAAAACTAATGCTTCAGTTTTTTAATTGCTCTTGTACCATCAAAAACACATAAACTATAGATATATCTATTTTTTCTTAATTTTCCAATTTTTTATATAACTGTGTGGGATCTTAGAGAAAAGGCCAATCCCGAATCCCTTGCGAAGATAGGCGGTTTGCAACGAGACTGGCAGTTGTTGTTGCTATTGTCGTTGCCAATGAGTTGTTGACGAGACTCCAAAGAAGACAGACGTGTTAAATTCTTTCCCCTTTTGTAAAATAAAATTCGATTGCCCTCTAAGGAGTCGCTCTTTAATCGCGTAAACTCAAGTTCACTTCGCTTTCCGGATTTACAATCCCAAAACTATTTAAATTATTAACTTCCCTAATTATTATTTTCTACGCATTATTTATTTATCACTTATTTTTTATACATTAAGTATATAAAAAAGGATAAATAAATTATTTGCAAGCACTAGAAAATACGAGAGTGCCGAATTGTGTCTGACTGTCCGCGTAATATCTTGAGAGTAATGGGACGTAACTATAACCGCGTGCAAGAAGTCGCGTTGCGTGTGCCACGCGGCGGCGAACAGTGTGCGTGACCATTTTTCCGGTGTCTGGACGTCTACATACTCTCCTCCCCGGTGTCGCGGTCGCCGCGTTCTCGCTGCGATTTACGAGTCTCGTCCTTTTTTCCACCATCCTCGCGAACCCTGTCTTTGCTCGTCCGCAGCGAGACGCAGACGCTCGTGCATAATGCGACGTCCTTTACCGCCCGCTTCCCTCCCGCCGCCGAGGTTCCCCGGCTAGCTTTCAGGTAATTTCCGTGTTGTTAGAGTCGCCACGCAGTCCACGTTCTTCTTTCACAGAAAAGAAATTCTCTCTCTTTAAAGGAATCCTTTCTTGCCTCGCGGTTCCTGTCCACTGTGCGCACACGCGGCTCGCATACCTGATGCTGTTTAGAACCTTAACGTTTTAATCATAATGTACACCAGAACGCACATACATTTCATTATATAATACATTTTTATAATTTCCATAACAGATTTATAAAAGTAGTATTATATGTAATAAAATACAATATTTTAATTAACGTCTAAATTTGATTCTTTATAACCTTTTTGTGGACAAGAAAATTAATGTCAATTTCAAGTTAGTTTAATTATATATTTATTTATCGACGTTTCAACCAATATGCTGGTCCTCTTCAAGATCTAATAACAACCAAATTACAATTTCAGTAAAGAACGGATGCAAAAACGATTATTCTGTTTGCAACTGTTTTTAGTTTACTGAGAAAGTTAAAACAGTTACATATTTCTGGTGTTTAACTTCATTTCTTTATAATAGCGCACAATATTTAATTAACATTAGACTAATGGCAACCGTTAGATACATGTTAGAAATTTGTTAGCATGTGAAGAAAGCAGGTAACGAGGGAAACTCGGATGTAAAGGGGTTACTGTTGAGCTGAAATCGGGCCGATACGCTGCCGAAGAGAGACAATGGTGCGATAATTCATAATAGCATCGGGTATTATGGTATTGATAGAACAGCCGCGGTCGACCGAGCACCCCATGAATGCCAATGAGAACGCGAACAATGGAATACGCGTATAGGTATTACCTCTGTGATCCGTATTCTTTCCACCGTTGATTTAAGCCGCCTTTTATAGAACCCCGCGTGCTCCCAGCGTAGCGCTACGCGCGGAGTAGCATCCCACCTGTCATCAGTATTCATTGAAATTGTTTCCGCCAACTTCCAGGCCGTACTGAAACTCCGATCACGGGAAAAGGGCAAAGGTCGTTCGAATCAGCGTCATACGTTCTGATCATTTTATATTTTCATCTCCAAACCTGCGACGAAGTCCAATAATTTCGGAGGATTAATATTAGGAATATTTTATAAATCTAATTGTGGAGTAGAAATAGAAAATTTGTATTCATTGTTTTTTGAGGTACAATTTAAAATATTATATTAATAATTTTATGTAAGAGACTGTAAATAAACAATATACAGACATTTCTTTGAGAGATATTCCAAAATTCTAAATAGAAATTTATTAGTTTCTCAAATTTCAAACGTCAAGTCTTTATAATTTTTTATGTAAGAGACTGTAAATAAACAAGATATTGACATTTGTTGTAAAGATATTCCAAAATTTAAAATAGAAACTTAATTTTTAATGATTAAAAGACGAAATTAGTTTCTCAAGTTTCTAAACGTCAATTCTTTATAATCTTCTATGTAAGAGACTGTAAATAAACAAGATATTGACATTTTTTTTTAAATATTAAGGAGGTTCATCCGGTTAAGGAATTAACAGATAGATCTCAAAAAAAAATTTGATAGTCTGTAACAGTATACCAGGACACCTAAAAAAAATTTTTCAGTCATTTGGATACCTTAATGACGAGATATTAATATAAATATTTTTTACAATTTTACATGTAGTCATATGGAAAAGAGTGATTTCCTAGACTTCTATCGCTAATTTATTAGGTATTTACAGACAGTTTTGAATGAAACTTATGTCATATTAAAGAGAAACATTTAACGAATATTTTAATTGAAAATTTAGGTAGATTGGATGACTATGAATCGAGAAATATATAAACACAACAAACGAAATCTGAATTTTTCAGCAATAGACAATCTCCGTTATTAACATGTACGCCAGTCAAGCAAGCTCCCCCTTTCTATAACTTGCATTTGACTTGCTATGTACCAGATGTAAAATAATTAGAAATATTTCAACGTGAGTCTCGTTTCAAATTGTCAGGAATGAAAGGAGGCTTGTTTATATTTAGTCGAATCGGTAAAACATTGCACGAATGGATGGAACTGTTTTTTCTCCCCCGGCATTCTCTCCACTGTTATTTTCGCCCTCGCAACTGCGACACTTACAAGTAGCTGAACGAAGACGAGCAAATAGAAGAGCGACTAAAAGTCTAAGAGAACGCAGAAAGACAGAGAGAGAGAGAGAGAGCGACTGGGTCGAGAAAAAGAATCGAGGATCAGCGCCTACGCCTTGGCAGAGACTCCCTCTATTGTGGTAGTCGCTTCTTCTTCGTTTTCTCCGCGCGAGCATGCCAGCCACTGACTAAGCACTCACTTCTTCTGACAATGAGTCAGTGCGCTCGCTGCGCGCCCGACGAGGAGAGCGAAAAGAAAGAGGTAAAAACGAGCGTACTACGCCGGGTCGGAGGATGAAGGAGCGGTAGAGGAAGAAGGTGAGGAATGTAAAAAATAAGAAGAAGAAATTTCGCTCGGGGAATACGGGTCAACGACAGGATGCGATACATCACTGTCGAGAATCGAGCTCGCTCGCGGGTCAAAGTTTACCGAATCGGGAGGACATTTCTCCCCCTCGCTTCTGCGTGCCTTCCTCCCGCCTCGGCGAGCCTCCTCCTTCTCCTCCTCCTCCTCTCGCCGAGCCTCATGCATCATCCCGAATCGCCTCCGCCTGCAATACTGTCTCAATCCTTCGCAACTTAATTAACTTCTACCCTCCCAGTCTTCTGTTCGACTTTCAAATCATTTCGGACGAAGTGGTATGAGCTCGATTCGTTTGAGTCGAGCTTAATATATGCCACGATAAACCTTGAAGCAAAAAATTATATCTTAATTACAATGAACTGTAATTATGCAAAATCGCCATCGTCAATAAATTTTGAAATAATTCCTTATGAAAAACAAGATATTTATTTAATACGCTGAAGAATAAAAGATAATTGGCTGTCGATTTTTCAGAGCGGTTTTTCGGTTCGAAGAAAGGAAAATGAGGCGAGGAGGCGCGTGCGAGCTCGACGCGCGGCTCGCAGGGAAGAATGACGGTGCACGGCGGTGCGTACATTCTCAGCGGATTTACTCGGTGAACAGTTACCGTTAAACAGGCGAGTCGGTCGTTTCCACGGTAATCTTGGTTTCTATAATCCCGCTGGCAATTGTCCAACTGTCAGTCGTAGCCTCGCACCGCACCGCACCGGCGCGCGAAGCCGTAAGCGCGGGAATCCTCTTGCCGGACGGACTCGGTTTTTATCGCGCGAGCAGTTTCTCCGCTAGATACCGTCTGCGAGATTGACTTTCGACGATTTATCTCGATGCTGAAAGCTCGATGAACGGGCGATAAGCCCGATCTAAATCGATAACAGCCACTGTGGCCACTTATCATTTCGCGTGGACCAACTGTAATTCTTTAGAGAAGAAAGTAGCGACTGAAGGGAGCGATTTATAAAACGGGATTTTTGTAGATAGTCGTTTCATTCCCCGTTGACGATGAATTATTCAAATCATCGGTTCAACGCTATATTTAGTCACACGTCTTAATTACGTCTGGCGACAAAGTCCTTCCTTATGTTAATGAATTATTTTACAGAATGACGTTTCTTATGAATAATAAAAATTTGAAGATCTTTTAACGACACAGAAGGGGACGAGGATGAAAGCTGTTGAACCTGCGCCAAAGCACGTGCGAACGAACGACGGGGTTGAAAGAACGCTGCCGATAGTCGCTTTGCATTCCCATGCTCAAACAGCGCGCGATTCTCTTGAAATAATTTACTCGTTCCTGAGAGTCTTCATCTTTGTCCTCTCCAGTTCTCGCTTTAAGAATTTTCGTGACCACTTGACGACGCGTATTTGTTTAATTCAACAGGGAGTTCCCGTTCCCAGACAAATGACCCAAGCGATCGGCGATGATCTCTCTCGCGGGAGTCGCGATAGATCGCGTCTATTCTGATCGAATAATCCTACGAGCGGGCGCACGGGTGCAGCGCGCAAGTTCCACTCTAATTGACGAGCATCAGTCACGGTGGACAAATATATTTGTAAACAGAGGCCCGTCGGAGAACGCCGGGTCCCTTACCGGGCCCCGTATCGCATAATTTATTCCCCTAACGTAGCCCATTATGCGGTACAAGATATCATCTGGCTTACAGATCTGGAAGAGCGAACGGAGAGGGATCTGAATGCGAAAGGCGAGAGAGGCTCGAGAAAGTCTGACTCGGAGGACGTTGCGTTACGTTCGACTGTGTGGCGAACAGAAAACGGACCGATGCGACGGACCACGGTCAGGGTGGCTCAGAGACGAAGAGATCGGTATCGGTGACCAGCGACACTGGTAACACGGGTAACTCTTAGCGGCGTGACGATTTCGACAATGGGCCCTACCGTTCGGATTCTCGTCAGGGCATAAGGTCCCATCGTCACCAAAACAGACGCTAAGAACGATCTGTTTTTACTACCGTTTCAACCGATAAGGAACACCGGCATCGAACGATCCGTCACTTTGATTTCATCGAACAAATGTAGTCACCGTGGGTCCATTTTTTTCTGACAGTTCCTGAATTGGACAAATGTTCGTACGATGTGATTGGAAAATCGTCACAAATAAATGATACATACAGTGACTCCGATTAATATTCGGTTTGAAAATATGACTAATACTTATGGAATTAGACAGCTTTGTCTATTAACAAATGTTACTGATTTCTGTGTTATTTCATGTTTTTGATGATTAAATTCGCTGTACTTTTATGTATTATAAAAATAATAAAGGCACCTTTTCAAATGCATGAGTTTTTATTTCTCGAGACTTATATATACAGTGACTCCCATTACTATCCGAACGAACTTCAAAACGGAATAAGTTCTTTAAAATGGAACTAACTAACTTAATTTTTTTGGGGCTTTTAAAAGGCTTAGTTTACTATGTAATGTTTAACAAACAATTAAAATAAATTACTATTCGCCGAAATCTCGAAGAAAAAAGAAAAGATCATGATGTTTAACTTTTTTGTTAGAGGCTCTAGCAAAAATTTCAAACATTCCGTTTATAGATCTTAATGTGTTATATGAATGTGTAAAGCTTCATAAAAATCCATGAAACCATAAAAGAGTTAGACATATCGAAACATGTAAAAATTCTTCTATTTATCCCAGTCGTAGATTGAAAGTCGTGGAGAACTGCGATTTTTTCAATTTCTAATCGCTTATAGCGCATAGCAATATTCATCGACTTTTATGAAACTTTGTACATGCATATAACTTACTTAGATCTGCAAACGAGACAATTCCAATTTTTATTACAGACCTTAATAAAAAAGTTAAAAATCATGTCCTTTACTAGTTTCCTCGCGATTTCAATGGATACCAAGTTTTTTTAATTTTTTGTTACACATTCTATAGTAAATTAAGCTCTATAAAATTCCACGGAAGATAAAGTTCATTGATCCAATACTAAAAATTTTATACCGTTTCGAAATGTTATAAAAGTTCATTGATCCAATACTAAAAATTTTATACCGTTTCGAAACGTCTATAAGTTGGTACAATATCTTGTATTCATTCCTTAAAAAAATATGTAACTAACTATCAATAATACATAATCAATTTTTATTAAAATTAAAAAGAGACAGATTGCAATCTTCAACAAGACTACCACTTGGCAAGTTAACAATTTTATATCTGAACGAAGAGAGTATGGCAGCTCTGATATATCTCATAACCGCAGTTTGACTCACGATGATTCCGAAGTCGAATGGATCACGTCTGACAAAGGAGTAGCGAAGTGGTAATAATAATTTGCGAGAATCGAAGGGTCACGGTCTGCTTCGACCCTCTCGCGATCCCTGAAACGAGCCAAATCGCGTAGCCCGTGCAATCGATCTCTGGGAATCGCGAACGAGCCCGCGAGATCCCGATCCCGGCAGCGAGAAACTACGTGACGGTATCGAGCGACGATTTCCTTTCGATTCATCGCGAATTACCCCGTCAGCCATTTGCGATCGGTATAACGATGCGATACTCCCTTTACCGATAGAAGTGACTCGTGTTTTATCACGCTTGCCATTCACAGACACAACGAGCAGATTCCCTATCAAGTTTTTCGGTTCCCAAGGTTTATACAGAATTTTATTTATAACTATGAATAGAGATTCTATCCACTGGACAGTGAATAGTAGTTAATACACGCCGGAATTAGAAAGGATTAAGGAATAAGGGATGGATAGGAATGAGGAATACTCACGGGCGGCCGTGAAATGGTGTACGGGCGCGAACGATCGAATGCAATACCGCAGAAGCAATCATACGTTGCCACCGATTACCGAGAGGTCGTTCACGCTCGGGCTGTTCGCGTATGCACGCGTGCATCTTTTTCCACGAGCACGGCGGCAGCGGCGGTGGCGGCGGCGGCGGCGGCGAGGCCTGTCCCCGATACACATGCACGCGGGTATCGATCGAAAATAAAAGGGCCGCACCGTGCGGCCACTACATCGGACAATCACCATAACTCTGGGCCCACTTGAAAGGCATCTCGTTATCTTTAATCTCGAAACAATACAATACGTTGGTGGTGATCGGGAAAGACGGAGACGGCAAACGGGCTAGCGGGGGAGCGAGCGAGACCGCGGGGGCAAAACGGAGAGGATGGAATCGGCCGGGAGATAAGGACGGGGAAAGATGTATCGGCGGTTAGCAGAAGAAAAACGTAAAAGGAAATGGCGATGGACCATGATGGAGGAAGAAGAAGACGATGTTAGTCACTGCCGTGATCCGAAAGATCGGGGGCCGGGAAGGAAAGGTATCTCGTCATGCGGACGGATAAAGTAAAGGCGAAGAAACGGGAAGGGAAGAGAAAAGCCGCGCGCGTCGCGGTTCGCCGATCGGCCGCCGCCGCCGGAAAGAAACGCCGGGGAGGCGCAGGGAGGGTAGAGACACACGCGTGCGATAGGGATGAAGAAGAAAAGGGGGAGAGACGCCGCCGGAGCGTTGCGTCGATCGATCGTTGCGTCGCATCGGCTCGCATCCGCGCGCATGGGTGCACCATAGATCCAATGGCTACGCGAATGGACCATCAGTCACCAGATAATCTTTGCCTCCTTGGAATATTGACAATGACAAAGGGGCCCGATACACGACGCGAGCCTCTATCTCGCTGCTTGCTACCTGTTCCCATAAGGCGCCCCCGTTCGCCATAGGGTTCGACTGTTCCATACCAGCAAACTGATTCCACCTTNAAGCAACTTTAAGTATTTTTCTCTCGAAAATAAGTTCGGTAATCGGAGTTGTAAAAAATTCTATAATATTTTTTTGTTATTTCAAGAACCAAATATATTTTTTTCATAATGATATCCAGTACTTTGAGTTTGTGGAGAACTATTTTATTATTCACTGAGAAAACGGTGGTCTGATGACTAGCAAAAATTGAAATATAGTACCAAAAAGATACTTTCTCTGAGTAATAAATTCGTTCTGTTTGTATTTATTCCAAATCTACATAGTAATTTCTACACAGTAATAATAATTTCTGTCTACGATTACTAATTTTTACTATTCCTGGTTAGTGATTTCTAATATTCACAGTTTCTATATTTTCCTTATATTATTTTACTTTATATAACTACATTACTTTCATTAAAGATTGTATTATATTATTCGGTAATTTTCTTTGAGTTCAATAAGTAAAAATTATACTAAGCATACAGACGAATTTTTCCTTAAAGTTTAGCAATCATTAATTAAATCCAAACATGTTTCAAGATTACTATTCAAATATAGTAATTTTCACTTAAATATACAATAAATATTGCTAGAATTTTGTGGTTTCGTTTTTCTGTGTGCAGTACCATTTCTGACCTTCGACATCTTTGATTCAAATCTTTCTTTTCCATGCAAGAATTATAATTCTAGTAGTATTACCATAAAAATGCATAAAATATTTATGGTATCATTTATCGAATTTATGCACTGAGGTATTACATAAAGGATCATCGTGCCAGCATTCCGATGAGCGTTGTAAAAGCGTGCGGTTCTTGGAAGTAGAACTGGATATCGTCGTTCTCCTCCGCGAAATAACTTGTTGGATAGCGCCTATAAACCGGCGTTTTCCGGGAACTTCGAACACGGAAGCGGCAGCGACGGGGTCTCGTCAGGGACAAGCAGCGTCCGGTAGCCGGAGTCTGGTAAGGTCCAGCGAGTATAACAGCCGGTCTATCACGCCTACCAGATATCCACTCGTGTCTAGCCAAGCCGGCCGGTATCTTAGCGGCAGATCGGCACGAAACACCTCCCAGCTACCAGCCGCTCGTTGGATGCACGATAACGGTTGCGCCTTACGACCGGCCAAGATTAATCGTAGCAACGATGGACAGCTCCCGTTTTAGGATACACGATCGGGGGCCGAACGCGGGGGTGGATCGCGTCTGAGGATGTAGTGAGCGAGGAACGCGAGGCTTGGCACCGGCTCTGCCGACGCGCTCTACGCGACTACTACATACCTCATGCGCCTTGCGATGCCTTCAAACGAGAT
>SMSR01015547.1:0-10064 GCA_019453355.1 Ceratina japonica | reverse complement strand
GGTAAACGGGATCTGTCAACAGAATAACGATTTTTCGGTATCGAAACTCTGTATCAATTAATTTTTAACCTGAAAAAACAATGCGAATCCTTTTTAATTGCATTTTGTTTAAAAATCGAAAAGCTTACAAAATCGTTGTTAGGTTTTAGCTAATAAACAGAATTTCGTGTACAAATATTTAATTTTTGTATACCTGAAAAAACAGTGTAAATTGTTGTTGATTGTATTTTGTTTAAAAATCGAGTAACGTGTGTAAATAATTGTTAGTTCCACTTTATTTTTTAAACTTTAATAAACAGAATTTCGCTTGGTGTACAATTATTAGACTTAAATATTTTTTTATATCTGAGAAAACAATCTAAATCTTTTTTGATTGTATTCTGTTTAAAAATCGAGAAATTTACAAAATCATTGTTAGGTTTTAGTTAATAAATAGAAATTCACTTGGTGTACAAATTTTATATTTAATTATTTTTGTATACCTGCAACATAAATGCAAATTTGTTATTCTATCTTGTTTATAAATCGAGAAGCTTAAAAAGTTATTATCAGATTTTAGTTAATAAACAGAATTTCACTTGTTGTACAAGTATTAGATTTAATTGTTCTCGTATACCTGAAAAAAGAATGCAAATTTAAAAAAAATCTTGAAGCTTGGGAAATCATTACTAGGTTTTAATTAATAAACAGAATTTCACTTGTACAAATAGATTTAATTATTTTTGTATACCTGAAACAAAAATGCAAATTTTTTATTCTATCTTGTTTACAAATTGAGAAGCTTAAAATCTCATCATCAGGTTTTAATTAATAAACAGAATTTCACTTGTTATACAAACATCACATTTAATTATTTTTGTATAAATAAGAAGTTTTGTCTTCTCAGAAGTTCTCCAACTGTGAATCTGAATTAGACAAGTTTTCGAGTATGAAACTGCGATTCGTTTGTACCAACGCTACTGTTTCCCCGAGCACAATGGCGATACAGTGAATAATATCAGATTGGAAGGGAGAAACGTTATTGAAACATTTTCCAGCTTTTAAATGGCCCTTTAGGTCTGCGGTTATCAAACTCTCCGCTATTGTAAAATATCGCAACTGGCTTCTATTATTGCACGCACGAGGAGCGTACGTGTGTGCGTCTTATAATGCGAGTGTGCGTGTGCCACTGCGATCACGCGTATTTGCGTGTCGGTTTACATACTGGCGCAGTTTGCGCACGTGCGCACACAATGCTGCCTGGTAGATTTTGATGGCTCGATTGGAATACAAAGAGGATTCCATTTGTTGTAGGAACCGTCCACATGCAGCGGAAATTAATTAGATGATTATGGGGCTACTTACTTCGTAAAGAGAGATAACGAGCTTTTGTGTGTTTAATATTGTGTGTACCGGTTTTTATATAATAATTTAATACGATCTTCCAATTAAAATATTTTATTAACGTTATTAATTTATTAATAGCGAAATGAAACGTTTGGAGTATAAATTTATAACCTTTTCTATCATCGTTTAATCAATTCTGTTAATAAATAAAAAATTCGTGGTCTGTCAATTTAAAATATTTGCTAAATTCTTTAATTTCTGAATTAATTTAATAATTAATGAGAGAAAGGTAATTTATATGTCAGAAAAATCCTGAAGTAAATGACAGGAGAATTTATAACAAAATTTTGGCAGTGACTTTCTTATGTATTCCGAGATGTCATAAGGTATATTTATTTATTCGTAAAGTAAGCAACATTATTATGAATAATTACAGATTAAGACAGTGAAAATAGATTGTTATAGTTTTATCAATATTTATGTAACGTGGTGAACTATCCAAGTAACTTTTGTTTCAAAACAGGACGACATCAATTTCGAAAAAGTCGATTTGTAGAATTCACGCTCGACTGGGTTGAAATCAGGTTTTGCATGCTTCTCAATATTTTTCAAGTTTGATGAGTTGTGGTTGAATGACTAAGAGAGTGAAAACCAGGTTTTTCATTTTTATCAATATTTCTGTAACCTGATGAGTTTTCCAAGCAATGTTTGTTCTAAAATAACACGGAATGAATTTCTTAAAAATCAATTTGTAGAATTTTCAGAATTCACGCTCTTCTGGGTTGCAACCAGGTTTCCACACTCCTCAATATTTTTCAAGTTTGATGAGTTCTAAAATTGGTTCTCGTTCACAGAAGTTACTCATAAATACCTAAAAATCAATTTGCGGACTTCACCACGATGAATAAAGAAGTGTAAAATATATATTTACAAAATTTTCAATATTTTTTAAGTTCCATGACTTAGAAACCAGGCTTCTGTTCATGAAATACATTTTTAAGGAAACATTTCTATTCCACGCATATGTTCCTATAATTATGAAAGTAATCTAAGTGAAAATTAAAAAACAAATGAGTTTATCAGTTTTTTCCCACCAGATTCACAATGTAGTGTGAAATAACTGATAAACTCTTTTTTTGTTTAATTTTGACTTAGATCACTTTCATAATTATGAGCACATATGTCCTAAGATTTATGATTTATGCCTGTCTGTGTATTTCATCATCTATAATGGTCAATCGAATTTACTATAAGATTCTGTGGGAGCGCGTTGAAGAGTGGAATCCGAAGAGGTATTGGACACAGGACAAACGGAGGCTTTGAGACGTGTATAATTTGGCCATCGTGAAGCCTTCCAGAACTCGATCGCTCCTGTTTGTAACCAGTAGAACCGAGGAACACCCATGGTCTATCCAAACTGTGGTCGAAACCGAAATCCAGTTGCTACCTAACCGTAAGGAAATTTGACTCGATCCGGTCCGACGTACCGGAACTTAAGTGCATTTAAAACCTGACCAGGATCGGTTCTATTCCTGTCCCAGATCCGGCAGAAGCCGCGCTAACAGTAGAGCAGCTCAACGACGAGTCGGACGTCGCGTCGTAAATTTTTACAATAAACTTTTCAACCCGGTCCGCCGGTGTAAAATATAGTTAAACCGGATTTTATTGTACGGACATAAGTTTCAATCGGTTCCTATTCGAATTGAATAAGATCCAATCGGCTGCTATTGGTGTCGATTGAGATCCAATCATGCCCTATTCGCATCGAATCAACTCCTATGAGCCGCTATCGTATCGTACAAGGCTCTGCAGGTCGAAATCGCTACGGATAAAATCGGAACAGGTCACTGCGCGTTGTCCCATCGATTTTTTACCCGTTTGCAGATCCAATTAAATCTCGTCTTGACACAATCCGTCGTGACACAATTTGATCGATTGATTTATATCCTTCCTTCCTTTCCCTTCTCCGTCGTGACACAATTTATGCATTCAGAAATGCAATACCTAATAAAAGTTCGTCGTATTTTGCAATTACTTGCAACAATTACTAGCTTGTCGAGCTGGACATCATAATATAATTTCCACCGCTTGAAGCGGACATAAAAAAGTACATTTGTTACACGGATATCGAACTCCCAACTCATTATAACTAAGCGCGGAGGAAATCTTACGAAGTGTGTGTAAACGTGAGATCACGCGTGTCGCGCATGAATAATTTATTAACGTTAGCCTGTCGGGTATAAAATTTTAATTGCAGCTCCGTTACTAATGAATGCGACCGGAGGAAACGCCGTGAGACTGTAGCGGCAATTGCTTTGCCAGCACGCACACTATACTTATACATAGCTAGTATATCCGTGTATACATATATGCAATGATAGACGGTAACCAGCGTGGCAAACACGTTGGTAGATATCTCGAACTGCGACACGCATGGTTTCACTAAACAAAAAATCGAGCGTGGCTATCTATTCGCTCTAATGAAATAAGACGCCAAGTCGGGATTACATGCATGTGCATATGCATGTCCGTGTGCATGCTTGAAATATCGTGCACGCGAGAAAGGGACTGTCGCGAACAATCCTGCCGCGCTTTGTTTAAAGGGTAGAAATAATTGGCAACATTAGAGCGGCGGTTAAGCCGTTGCGTTTGTGTAACGCGGATTGGCCCACGCGCTAATTAAATGCGATTTAACCGGCGTGGCAGGTAGTCGCGTTTTAAGTAGAAACGATGTGTTAATGGTCAGACCCGCTAACAAAGCCGTTCAGAACCGGCAGAAAATAATAACTTTGAGAGTGTGGTTTTATTTTATATTCTGTTCCATCCACGATATTCGCAAATTTAATTATTCATTCCAATTCTAATTCGTGTAAAATGGTGAAAATATTTTTATTTTCTATTTCTTTTATTATAAAATGGGATTTATGCTTTAGTTCGGATTATTTAAATTTTGAGAAATGGTGAGATGAAACAATAACAATTTAACTGCATAAAATAACCATTCAATTTTTACTTAAAAAAAAAACTTGTTTTATTTTATAATTCTTAAATGTTCTTAATTAATTTCCATTTTTACATATTGTTAAATAATATCAAAATCATTGTGAGGCATGTCATGAAAAACCAATGACGAGCTAGACTCGTTATTTTACCGGAAGAGGTTAATTTAGTGCTGTGAATTTGTATGAAATAAATATAGGATGTCAATGTTTGGTATCATCGGAGCGAGAAGAACACATCTCTGTTTTCCGTGTAACATTTCAAGGATGCGAAGCCAACCCCGTGTACCATCTGATATATGGCTATAGAATACGAAGAGGCTCGTAAAGCCGTCAGAAACAAGTGTTACGCCCTGTATTGAGGTTGTAAGATATGGCGGTATGCTTGTACCCGAAACCTATAATGGAACTTCGAGATCGAACGCTTTGAATAGCCGATCACGTGGCCGCGCTTACCTATAAAATTGCTCCGAACGCGTTCACGACGGATGCGACCGCGAATTGAAATAAAGTCGAAGCATCGTTGACACCTTTCAATTATTTAAGAGGTGCTACTCTAGTGTCGAAAAGAAATAGGCATAATTTGTAAATTTTTTTCAACGATTTCATGAAATAAATCGAGATTATTAAATAGAATTTTTATTGTACACGCAATTCACTATATGAAATTATTTTCTCAAAGAAATGTTGGGTTGTTCGGAAAAATTTTGCCATTTTTATGGAAAATTTAAAAGCCAAATTACTATCGGCAACGAATGAGATTGCATTAGAAAGTGGTAAAAGGCAGGGGAATGTGGAGAACGATAAAAACTGAACTGTGCCCAGTCCTAATCTTTCGAGACGGCGAGTATAGAAATGCTTGACCTGAAAAAATCTTGCAAACCCTGTCGCCAAAAATGAATGTTAAGCTCAAGTTAACGATCGTGTATTCAAAATTTGTAAATCTTTGAAAACCTGATAGTGGCTTGTTAGCTTCATAATAAAAGTCAATCCAGTCGACTTTCCTTTTATTCGCAGTCTAATTATTCGCAACTATCGATCGTTAGCAAACAACGAACTATGGCAGAGATCGAATTGCATGTGTCGTAACCGTGCATCGTTAGACTGACGTAACCGTGCAATAGTACGTTGAACTATGACACCGTTGTTACTACGCGATTTCGTAAAAAAAATCCTAAAAAGCCCTCTGAATTATAATTGGCATTTGAGCTTTTTTCGTGCTTTCAAGCAGCGTCTGTTCTTCAAATTCTGCACTCATCAGACTGTAAGCTTCTAGTCTTCTGTAATTTCATAGTCTGAACTCGCGGACGCGATTTATTATCGTAGAACAGGAATAAACTTGCCGTTAACATATCATTAGAATCGGAAAACAAGCAGCGTCTATTTTGAACACTTCGAGCTTTTTCGTTATTGCGCTAAAACGAAGAATGGCGTAGCAGTAATCACGTGAAACACCAAAAGAGCGACAATGGTCGAAACTAAAACTGGGTCGACGTCGTTACCGGGTGAAGAATCGAATTCATTAGATGCCCCATGTAATGAGCGTTAAAGACAAACAAACGCCGCGACGTTTCCGGTCACTTCAACGCGATAAACTTTCTTTGGGCAAATCCGTGAATCGCTTTTAGAATAACTTCGCCGAGACAGCTTCGCCCGAGGTTCCCTACTAAGCAACTTCGCGAGCCATTCATCCAACAAGTAGTATCCACCCCCTCAAAAAAACGGCCCTTGAATACCGAAAAACTTCTAGCTCTCAACTTTTGCCTACGAATAAAGAAGCGGCGTTTAATTTTAATTTAATCCCGGGCACGAAGGTCTAGTCGATTCGTTCGCAAAAACCTGGTCCCCGGTGCTTTCAGACGAAGGCGAGTTACTTAAATTGGCCATTTAAACCCAAAACGGTTATACTCGTTCTTAAAAAGAAACTTGGCTGATCTCCTTATAACCCGGGCCATCCCGAATTCCTTTAACACCGTGCCATCTTTCGTCGCAGAAGAAAAGGAGATTAAATTGTGAAAAGTGTGAGCTTATCAAGCCCTTATCAATTTTCCCGTCGATCCATCCTGTCCGGCGCTCCAATCGATAGACACGGGAAGGAAAACGGGACGAGAGGGAAAATGACATCGGCGAACGGAGTGGACCCGGACGCGGGAACCTTTTGTGCTGGCTCGATAGCCCGTGCAAGCCAAACAAGCCTACGGGAGACGAAACAGGTTCTACGATGCGGAAGCGGAGGAGCTTCCGTCCGATGGACTTTCCTTCTTCCGTTCACGGGATGTCGAGCAACGTCATTACGTCGTATGCAGACGAGCACCGCGTCCCGGTCCCCCGGCATAGAAGGGAAACAGGCAAGGGGACCCGCGGGGGTCGCGGGGCCAAACGAAAGAATTTTCGAATGCAAATTTTATTCCGTTTCTTACCGCGACGTCCGTCCCTCCGCCCTCTTCTCCCGCGGCATTTCTCCACCTGCTTTCTTTTAACCGCGGCTCCTTCCGCTCCCCTGGGATTCTTCACGCATCGTCGGCCGGGTCCGACGAAGTTATCAGGTTTTCCGCCGGTCGCCACGCGCCTACGAGCTCGCGGCTCGTGAAACGAATCTGCTCGGGAATCGAGTTCCCTCATGGAAAACACGAGTTAATGAATTCTGACGGGTCGCTGGCTCTTCGATCCCGCGGGACGCTGCCAGTCGCACCGACGGTTTCGGCATGGACGCCGGAAGATTTCTGACCCGTTCGGGGACTGTCGAATCCACTCTGTCTGAGACAATTGGTTTCAAGAAAACAAATCGAATCGCGATACTTTCGTTCGATTTCGTAATTTGGATTCACTATGGAAATGTGCAAAATCAGGTTTGTCAGAAAACAGAGATATTTATTTAATTTATTTATATACGAGTTTGTAAAATTCATGCATTGGTGTATATTAAAAAAATAGAGTGACAATTAAAGTTGCGTAAATAATAAAATTCATAAGATTTCATACAAATAAAGATTTATAGAATTTATCATTTCAGATTTATAAGAATAAAATTATAATGATCGTTGAAGCTAAGGTTAGTGGAAAATATGACCCCAATTTTACAAACAGTTTCCAAAAAATTGCCAAGATGGTGCAAGGTGGATTTTATTAATCGAGCAATTGAAACAATTGTATTCACATTTTGTACTATTGAAAGACAGTCAGACAATTGTAAGTTTATATCGTATTCAATACGAAAATAATCGCCATTAGTGTTAAAATTAATTAATGTTAAAATTTGTTAAAGCTAAGGTCAGTTGAAAATATGAGCCCAATTTTACGCAATTTCCAAAAATCTGTGAATAATTTTATTAATTGCACAATTTAAACAATTATATTTACATTTTACAATATTGAAATACAGTCAATTATGAGATTATATCGTGTTTGATACGAAAATAATCGCCATTAATGTTAAAATGGATTAATATTAAAATTTGAACTAGTCACATAATAAAATAACAAACATATTTCAATAAAATCATGAAACTTCAAACTATTTTATGTGATATTTTTTATCGACAATGTATCTAATCTTTATCATATCAATTATAATCCCAGATACCAAGTTTTGTTCTATTTCAGACTTAAAAGGGTCAGGGATCATAAAAAAAGCAACAGTTAAAACGTAAACTTCATTATTTTCCGTATCCCGGCTAATGTACCATGAATTAGCTGGAGGGAAAGCGGAAAGCAAGGTTCCCGGAGGGTTTCGAGGAAAAGCGTGTAACAGAGGGAAAAGTGCAAGAAAGTTTAAAGTCTGCCAAGTCGTTCGTCGTTAAGTAAGGATTTACCGATCCTTCGGAGACGTTAACGTCTATGTAGGTTGTCCCCGGGCATTGTTAGATACACCTCCAATCTAAGCGTATCCCCGCGACCGGATCCAGTCCGCCTCCCGGAGATCAATCGATAACGCGTGTCTCGTCTCGATTCGAGAATTCCGTACGGATTCGCTACCAATTCCAGCTCTAAAAATCAACTCCGTTCTTCAACCATTCTTTCCCATCTCGTTGTCAATTCTGTCATCCTGTCTTCCGTTCCATTGATAAACATCGGGCAACGTATGACGCTGCAAAAAAAATAGATTCCGGATATAAATTCGTCCACTTTTAATCGAGAAGTATTAACTCCATGAATTCCAGTTTAATGCCTATTTTCGATTTGTTTCATCCCGCCGAGCCGAGGGGGAACCGATAAAGCGGTACGCACTCGACGGGAAACGTACGGAACGTCGACCAAAGTGCAGCGTTTAAAGGAAAATTGTAAAGTTTTCGTCTGTGCGCCCGGCTCGATCTCAATATCTGCACTCTCGGAGTCCGAGCGTACGTAGTAGTTTCCGCGGCGGTACGAAAATTCCTGCCGTAAGGAAAATATCTCGAGTGTCCTACGGTCGCAGTCGGAATTTTCATAGAATCGAACGATTTCCATGCCGGGGAATGCAAACGGTCGACGATTCGTGGAATCTTTAAGGAGTTTGACCAAACGATTTTTACCTCGAATTCTAAGAGAATCCACCTTACGTCGGTACTAAAATTTCGTGACGAAGGATAACACATCTCTCAAAAAAATCTGTTATACCTAGAAATTAATTCTTTTCAAATTACATAATTGATTATACGTGACGTTTTGTCAGTGTTTTAATTAAGAGATCAAAGATAGAATCGCAGATACCGCTGAGCGGAATTTGTCGTGTTTGCATTAAGTAATAAAGGGCGGAGATGGACGATCCGAGAACGATGGCAATTCTTTACGCGCTCGTTACTCCGGGGAGTGCAGCCGGTCGTTATTAAAGGGACTTTATATGTTTTAAAGGGAATTTATATTTTTCATTAGTCGGAAAAGCAGACACCCGGCTCTAAAGCTCTACTTAATTAAATTACTATACAAACGACACCGACGCGGACGGCTGGCTCGCTTTAAAATAATCCAAGTGTAAATGGAGTAGGTAAAAGGAAATAGAAACGGACGTTAATATCCAAAGCGCGGGAGAACGACGTTTTGAAGATGGCCCGGTTCCAAAAAAAAAGTGCGTCTTAACGAGAATTCGACGGGTTAAAGGCTGTAACTGAGTAGTAAGTAAAATTTTAATTACGTATAACACGACTCGAATTTTACCAGAGCGGCGGTCCTGCGGAGATTTTTGGGATCTCGCGCCGGAAGACGGAGTGTCAGTGGAACTCGAAAATTTCGAACACTTTTAAACGTGTTAATGACCGGCATTCACTCTGCGCTGCTGGACACGTTGGATTTCCGCCAATCAGCGCAGCAATTAGCGGAATTCACCGAACGTGCTTGCTCGGCGACCGAATAAAACGATCTGATGACCGAAACGACAAATAGTTGCCTCCTGTAACGTCAAAATACAAAACTTGGGATTCTAGAGATAAAAGAGGAAGTTGAATATATTCTTGACACCGAAGTATATTCATCGAATCACGTGATTGAATTTCTACTGATCAAATAAAGAGTCCCTCTACCGCATGTATAACGTTGAACGATTCAATAACTAAATACAATTTCCATAAATCCCGGAATCCGTCGAACATGCCATAAATTTGTCCCGCGAGGATGGGTAGCGACGGCATGAAAATCAGCTGATGGTATTTATCATAACGGCCCCTGGCAGGGCGCCGCGCGAAACGGCAGTAGCGAAAGAACGAATCCGATTCAAGCACGTAGACCGGTTAATTTCCGTTCGAGCGACGGCGACGAGTGTCATCG
>SMSR01015546.1:47376-71871 GCA_019453355.1 Ceratina japonica | reverse complement strand
TTTAGGCATGTGGAAGATTTTTATCAGCATATAGTTCTTTTTTTCATTTATATTACTGTAAGCTTAATTTCAATAAGATTTTTTTATGTTCAACAATATTCAAATATCCCGCGTAAATCTGGTTCAGAACTTAATATGGCGGCTATTTGGAAGTGCTTTTTATTGGCTGATCTGGAAGGATGCGCAAGAACACACCTCTTATATTTACATCATGATTACGATGTTACGATGTATATAAAATGGGATATAAAGTTATGCTTCTCTATAATGAAATTCTTTCTATCTTGCATATATAAGTTTTATAATTATAATTAGATATACCTAATTAGAACAAGCTACCGTTGGCATAAAAGAGCACAAAATATATTATTAATTCAGACCCTATTAAATTCTGCATAACTGATATGAAATATATCATAAAATATAGCCCCCTCGCGGGATCCATTTTATATATTTGAAAATATAATCTAATATATAAATGATCTTAAACCTGCGAAATATACGTCGTCATGCACATCTAATCTATTGTTCGCTAACATAATGATGAAGTAGAAGTAGACGATTATGTTTTAAACTAGAAAATAACGATTAGTTTCTTTTCTCTTTCTGATATACGCAGGGTTATTGAATCATATTGATTGTATTACAAAGATATTTCATTTAAATACAACTTTTCAATATATTTAATAAGAGTTAACTTACAAAATATATATGTGTATAGAGAATCTTACATATATCGTTTACATATGTTTTATTTTATTTTCTATTACTTAGTCTAACGATGATGTATTACACGAATACAAGGCAAACAACTACTTTATTCAAGAAATAGTGTCATATACAAGCTTAGTTTTATATATTTATCGTTAATTCAAATATTCCTGTATTATCTTATAATCATCAATACTCTTTCAAATGATCGATATTCTGTATACTAGTATATAGTTAATTTGTTACACAATATTATTGCGTAATAATCGACACATTATTCTCATATTCATTCACTGATGTATAATTCTTCCAAACACTCGAATATCTTTTATTTCTTGCAATTGTTTATCAGTGTATCTCACAAGCATGTAAATAATTGTTTAATATTTTTATACTTTAATATTTCATTGATCTCTCATATTAAACAATTATTCATTATTCGTTTTAATAAGCATACAATGATTGGTTTAAATCATAACATAAAATTGTAAGGAAGGAAATGAAAACAAGGACAAAGTTTTGTACTCATTGAGATAAAAATGATTGTAGAGTACAAGTTTTTAGAAGAATTCGTTTTCTTTTTCACGAAATCAAATATACCTGTGATGTAGTATATATTTGCAATAATTTGTACACATACCCTCAATATTATTATAAACCGATACAACACCCAACATGAAATTGACACGAATATTAAAATACATATACTTTCCGTATGAAAATCATGGTTCACGTACATATGTACATATATACACATATAATACGAATGTCTGTATGTGCGCGTACGCGTGCATACATGTATATACATACGTGATGCGATTAATATTTATATGTATATAATTACACATAACCAACGTTATATTGGAGTATGCATTGTGCACACACAATTTTTACCTTAAA
This sequence comes from Ceratina japonica, assembly GCA_019453355.1. Taxonomy (NCBI): domain Eukaryota; kingdom Metazoa; phylum Arthropoda; class Insecta; order Hymenoptera; family Apidae; genus Ceratina; species Ceratina japonica. Next base: position 70,260 of record SMSR01015546.1, on the reverse strand, counting down.
TTCTCAATTTATTACTACATTCTCTGTTTTTAAATTAAGAAGTTAATGTAAATAGAGAGGGCACTAGGCGAGAAAATTTTATTATCAATTAAAAATGCTAACTGCATAAAACTTAAAAATCTCAGTAAATCACTTTTCATAATTATGTATTTGTGGGGGGAAGACTTCCCCTTAGGGGTAAATAAAAATTATGACAATTTCATTCTATCTCTGAAGAGATTCTCCCCGCTACAATTGAGGAAACTAAGGGGTCTTGCATGGATTTCCAAATATTTTTTTTTGTTGGGAAAATTCATTTCCCTGAAATTTTAGGGAATCAGAAACTAATGATGATAATGTGTTTACTTGTCATCAGTATTAATTTTCTCCTCCCGGGGTTTTGCACCGCCATAAATCGAACTTGATTTACTGGATTCAGCAATCGCATTTATGGGCTCTTGTATTGTTCTTGGTGCAAGTACCAACCGTTTTCTTCCAGCTGTTTCAGCTGTAATCACAACGTTAATGTCAGTTTGATGCTTCATAAATTATTCACATATTACAGTAAAATATTTGGTACATAGACGAACCTGGAGGTGGATCTTTATACGCTGGTTCATCATGAAATGGTTTTCGTTCCATTCCAGGTCCTCCGCGGGCAGGCGGTGGTGGTCTGTTGCCATATGTTCTAGACGGCATGTTACGAGACCATTCTCGACTTCCACTTCCTGCATCATCATTTAGTTGATTAAAGCTGCCCCGGTTACCACCCTTCATATCCCAAGTACTTCCTTGTCTGCTAGCACCGTGACTCTGACCTACATAGCCTCCTGCAATCATTATATCGAATTTTCATTTTCGATAAGAAGACTCGCATCAATGCTATATACGTGAACTTATACTAATTGAGGTATACGTTATGCGAAGCATAACGCTTACTCGAATACATAGATTTGCTACCAAGGTCATCTCCATATCCACCTCGGGGGCCATCTCTTCCTCTAAATCCTCCTCCTCCTCCTCCTACACCGGCACGGTTTCTTCTGTCGAAACCACCTCCTCGGTCATTTCTCTTTCCATCTGCTACATCTATTTTAATATTAATGCCATCTACTGCTACCTTGCCATCCATTGCCATTGCCATTTCTAAATCTGACAAATCTTCAAACTCGACATAACAAAAACCCTTAAACCTAAAAACGAAATAAAATCGTATAGCAATGTTTTCCTCATTTAAAGAATAATAACTGTAACTAATTCATATAACATAATATTACAGTTATACGAACCTATCGGTTTCTTTATCTTTCACCAGTCTGACTCCTTTAACATTCAGCTGTGGAAAGATTTTGTAAATATCTCCTTGTACAACTCCATTTGGCAAATTTCCCACAAACGCGGTAAAAGGTGGTTCAGTAGGTAATGGCTTTTTGCCACCTCGATATCCACCTCCATGATCTCTGTACAAAATAAAAAGTATTTCTATCAACATATAAGTACAAACATATTTTATCAATAACGTGTCTTTTAAAAATATATTATACATAAAACAGTATTATACACGTATATATATGTATATTTCATTATTAGTACTTGCGAAAAAACGAGGCATCACTTTTATGTATTACATTATCTTTTAACCTCATCTAAGAAAAAAATAATACGAAACACTTTAAGATTAGATTAGATACTATTCAATAAAGGTTGCATTTGCTTTTAAAGACTAAATCCATAATAATAATAAAACGCAGAAATTCGCGCGATCATGACACTTATTCAGCCACCAATTTTCCTAAGCACGCATTCTAACAAATAATGTAAATTTAAGTTGTTACTCTTATGCATTGCGTGAAATATCATTTTTAAATAAAGGAGGTATATATGCTGTACATGATTCAAGACAATATCGTCGTTAATAATATCATGAATGAAGTGCATCATTGTTTGCCCGGCCAAAATAAAGCCGCGTGTCGGAGACACCATATCTGCAAGGTGCTGCGTTACATTCTAATCGAAACTCACTTAACCTTAAAACTGTAAAATTATCGAGGAAACGAATCACTTTTATGTTGTATCGACACATCGACCGTCTAATAACAGTGCACTAATTTAAGAAATCTCAATAACTATCGTTCACTATTGATATTTCAACCTATACTTGCCTTGAATCTTCGTAACCACTTCGACCAGCCATATTGGATGCACGAAACTGACCGGGACCGCGCGGGTCGATATATATTAGTATGTACTATATTCAAGATGGCACTTTTCTATATAATATAATCACCAACCAATTTTTAAATCACGTATATTTACGTAAACTAATTTAATTTAGGACAGCTACTTGTTGTATCGAGTGAATCCTTTCAATATCTTGCGAAACAAATATATATATAAACCCAGAAGAAAAAATATATTTTTATAAATGTAACTATAAGAAAATCCTTTTACACATATACTTTTGTTTCTCAATTGATATTATATAATATTATTACAAAAATTTTCTTATTAAATGTATTAGTCTAAAAATCCAAACAAAAATATACAATTTTTAGCAAAAACGATCAATCGATTGATATAGTCTATGCATCAGGTGCACGCTATGCATTCAAAAATGAAAGATGGCACTTTGATTTTGAGGTTCAAGCTGTGCACATGGTGTAGGTTGTTTTAAATAATCCCAAAATGAAGAAAACAAACACAGTTAATAATACGATTCTTGATTGCTTTTCAAGACTCAAAAGTGAAACTGAGTCTGATAGAACAGATGCTGGATTTACGCTCGTAAAGTATTTAATTGAACAAAATTCAGTAAGTATTTACTTGAAGATAACCTATAAAAATAAATAATTTTAATGAGACGTAGAAAATGATTACTATTTTGTTCGGAATGTAACTATGAATTACAATATTTTAGGAGCAAAATGGTAATCAAGAATTTGAATATGGTTTAAAAAGACTTATTCGAAGCTTAGGTGGCTCAAAAACAACCAGAATGGGTTCTTACACAACTTTAGCAATTTTGCTAAAGATGAACTCTGAAATATCTATAGAAAAATTTATATCTATAGTAAATAATGAATTGCATCCAGTAAATAGTAATAGTAAAAGTGTAAGGAAAACTGTTCTTATTTCGTAAAAAATCTTAGTTAGCTAATGTTCTATATCTAAAATTATGTCATTTTAGGAAAATGCTGATATCTATATGGGACGTATATTAGCATATGGATCATTAATAAGATCTAAAATTCTTTCAAATAGTGTTGTACAAAAACAGTTAGAGATTGTGCAAGATCTAATTAATTCAGGCAAGCGGCGTAGTTATTTATCATTTGTCTCTACTTCGTTCCTTGTTGAGTTTATAAATCAAGTTGATCCAATTCATATTAAAAAGTCAGTCTGGCCAGTTATTGAAAATGAATTTGGTAAGCCATGGACAGAGCAAACATTGGATTCATTCTATATTTTATTAGTAATAAAGAATAAGTGTCCATCACTCGTTGATCATGAATTTTCAAACAAATATTTTGGTACAAAAGGAATTATCACAGAACTCACTATGAATGATATAACGAAACTATTATTGGTGAGTATAACTTGAATTACGCACAGTTTTAAGATCTTTTATATAAAACATGTCTTCTAAACTTTTGTATTATTAATGTCTAGGATTTACCTAGAATGATGTCATGTCACCATCCAATATTCAAACTGTTTTGTCAGAATTTAATATCAATTAAACTCGTTACTGAGTTTTGGTCGTGCGTAGACCAAAGATTTATAAAACCGTCGAAGCCTGACGAGTATATTGCTATACAGCTACTCAAATTCATGTTACCAAATATTGCAGATAAATCTATGATTCCATCGTTACTTTCGCCAAATTATATGCAATATATGTTGAAAAGATTCTCTGAATCTAAAAGACATAATAATGATGAAGTACTTCGCGGATTTAAGGAAGTATTAAATTTGCTAGTGTCAGCTATGAATAGTAACAATACTAAAGTAAAAACACAGATTACAGTATTAAAGAAATTAATATTGTATCCAGGTGATTTAATGATTGAGAAAAAAACAGGTACAAAAGTAATACAAACACTTACTGGTAACATGAATTTTGATGGTGTTAGGAAAGTATCAAAGATATATAAGGATATAATAGAAAATAGTACTTCGAAGGAGCGAAGTACTAATGCAGAATCATTTTGGACAAACGCCGAAAGAATTTATGCTGCTCATTTATTAACAAGGTATTTAACATTTTAAGAAATTAAATTAAATTTAAATATGAATACATTTATAAAAGTGATTTATTGTTTATTAGATTAATAGGTCATCCTAAAATGCTTGAAGATAAGGAATGGAGAATAGATCAATTGAAATTCCTATTTATCTATGGATTATGTGAGATGCCAAATGTTGGCATAGATCTTGCTTGTAAATATCATTTCTATACTTAATATTTTACATTACGTGGTAGATTTCCTGCCCTTTTTAAATTGTATTNTTTCATGCGAGTGTAGCTCAATTGTCATCAGTATTGGAATGCATTCATGTANGATCACAAGTTACCGAAATTGGACGACTTGCGACACGTGCTAAGTGAAATAGTTCATTTTCTGAATATTCATATAAAAAATGAAAGTTTAAAATTAAGAAATCCATTAACGGACGAAGCAAACGAATCTTGGGAAAAAGTGATACGTTTAAACGAGAAATTAGAGAAGAACTCAAAAAAGATAGAAACAGTACCAGTATTTCATACAATGAATTTACACATGGTCTTACAATTATTTTCTGATCCGCAAATGGCAATTACAGCCATTGATGAATTACAAAGTTGTTACGAGAGGCTGCTAAAAAAATCTGAAAAAGTTAAAACAGGTATTAAGAAAGGAAAGGACGAACCAGAATGGGTAGAAGTAGTCGTTGATTTGTTATTGTCTTTTCATTCAAAGAACAGCCATTTATTACGGTCGTTAGTAGGGTGCGTTTTTCCACATATATGTCCTCATGTGACGCCAACAGCTATACATCAAATATTAACGGTAAGTATTGAATGAAATTAGAAAATCGACAAACATCCTATTCCAAATTCTTTGTTTCCAGGTGCTAGACGTAAGAAATGAAAAAGGACCACTTGTAAAGAATGGTCTCGACAACTCTGATTCTGAAGAAGAAGGCGATGAAGAAAATAGTTCATATAGCGAATCAGATTCTGATGTTAATGACGAGGATATTAATGAAAGTCATGAAACTGAAACTTCTTCAGACAGTGACTCTGATTCAAATGAAGAGTCAACAAACGAAGAAGAAGACGAAACTATAACTGACAGGCTACGAATGGCAGTGCATCAAGCACTTGGTGATGCTTCTGCTCAAACCGACGATGAGGACGTAGACGTAGACGACATTAACGAAGAAGAAGGGAAGCGATTAGACGAATCGTTAGCGGCAGCATTTAGGATTCTTCGAGAGAATCGTCAGTCACGAACTAAAAAGCAAGAAAAATCAGCTCAAGCTCTGACCCATTTTAGAGTTCGAGTCATAGACTTGTTAGAAACTTACTTAGAATCTTCTCCGTCGATGGCTATTGTACTTGACATGATACTTCCTCTGTTCACGCTTCTTGAATACTGCATAAAGGATCCTCATCAGAAACCACTCTTAGATCGAGTCCGATCCTGTTTGAAAACATTATCAGCAGTAAAGAAGTTTAGAGATACAGATAATGTTGATGAGGAAATATTAACAGTAATATTAAAGGTATGTATCGTACAAATAATATAGTTTACCGATTAAATGATATATGATGATATTATATTTAATATTAAGTAATTCTAACGTTCATATTTTTTAGTCATTAATGGTGAAAGGAGAAAGAACTACATCAGTTTTCCATGAAATGAGTGATAAATTAGCAGAATGTTGCACATTCCTTGTAAGGTGTGCTCAGCAAGCTAATGTATGCACAGAGACTGTAGTTCAAATTTATGGAGAAAGTTTGACAGCCTTCTTTAAAAGGAGAGACTGCGCGCTATCGCCTTTGTTGTTCAGAAGTATCTTACAATTACAATGGGAAGGAAATTGGCAATTAATGCCTTTGCTGGTACATTTTGAAATTTTATCACAATAAGAAGTTTTTGATGGCCTAAATAACAATTTCTTATTCTTATAGGTGGACTTCGCATTTGACAGTAGCGTAAGATCTTTCCGGCGGGGATATGCGCTCGAATTTTTAATACTTTTCTACAATAACAGTCGATTAGTGCATTTAGATACGAAACATACTGATATAAGAATGGAAATGGAAAGAAAATTATGCACGCATACTATCAATATGCTTGAAGAATTGTCTAATGCACACAAAGCAAAGAATCAACAAATTGCTACAAGCAATGGTAACGAAATAGGGAAAGAAGTCAGGCAAAGATATATTTGCTCACTTCTGACGTTGTTAAGAAGTGTTTATCTGCATCATTTACCACAAGCATGGAAATGGAATGAAGTTGCAGATGCACTGAAAACATATAGAGCTAATGTGTCTCTTGCAAGAGACACAAAAACAGCGTATAACAGACTAGCAGTACAGATTGGAATACCACAGAATGTGTAAGTATCAATTCAGAAAAATTTAGAATACTAAAATTTTGTTGGTTCTTCATATTTACTCTTCAAATTTCTTTTGTTCTTTCAGGTCATCAAAAAAGATTAAACATCAGAATACTACAATCAATGGGCATGGAGATACAAACAGTGGAACAGATAATGTAGAATTAAAAACTAAAAAAATAAAAACTGTACAAAATGCTACAACTAGTGAAGAAACACAGAATGGTACAGACAATTTAAGACAGTTAAATAATACAGATGAAAATGAAGATGTACAAAATGACTCGTGCGATATTGAATTGGAGGAAAACGAAATGAAGAAAAAGAATAAAAGAAGAAAAGACAACAGACACTTAAAGAAGGAAGCACGGATGCTGCGTGAGAAGATGATTTCTGAAGATTTCGAACCATTCAATTTTAGCTCTTTCGCTTCACATAATGAATTAAATGGAGATATGCCACTTCAGAATGGAGATTCTGAAATTAGAGAGAATAGTTCCAAGCCTTCTAAAAAGAGAACGCTTAAGGATATACCAGATAATAATAAAGTGAAGAGGAGAAAACATTAGCAGACTGCTTAATACACGAAACAATTAGATTAATATTGTTATTTTTATATGCACATTTACAAAATTATGTAACCAAAAGTTTGTACAGCTGTAAAATGTATAAAATAAAAATCTTAGGATAAGAAATTTGTGTTATATTAATGAATAAACACCCCCAAAACAGTGTTCCATGTGCGAGTTTGACTATAGTCGAAAAGTTTAAAGGTTTAAAGATACTGTAGTAGATGGCTATACTACAGCGATGATTATACTATAGCGAATCAATAGCACGTGGGATTTCGGGCGCATAACATAACAGAAAGACAGGAGAGACAATTTTCTCTTTGCTTGTAATAGTACGTCATATATTAGTGAATGAGATCAGTGTTAATAAATATTTATATAGTAGTATAACAGTTTTGTTATTATAAATACATAAGGGTATACAGGAGGATCGAGCCAACTCTTGGGGGCCTCATATGGCGACTTACATCATATTTTAATTTCTCGCAAGCAAAGGTTTTTATTGTTTATAGAGCTAAGGTTAACCATGAGGAAAGCCATAGAAAAGCATATCTTTTAAAAACCGTATGTATTTTGTAACATTCTTTCTTTACATAGACATTTAAATCCGTAACAAGATGAAGAAAGCATTTNCAATTAGATTAATATTGTTATTTTTATATGCACATTTACAAAATTATGTAACCAAAAGTTTGTACAGCTGTAAAATGTATAAAATAAAAATCTTAGGATAAGAAATTTGTGTTATATTAATGAATAAACACCCCCAAAACAGTGTTCCATGTGCGAGTTTGACTATAGTCAAAAAGTTTAAAGGTTTAAAGATACTGTAGTAGATGGCTATACTATACAGCGATGATTATACTATACCGAATCAATAGCACGTGGGATTTCGGGCGCATAACATAACAGAAAGACAGGAGAGACAATTTTCTCTTTGCTTGTAATAGTACGTCATATATTAGTGAATGAGATCAGTGTTAATAAATATTTATATAGTAGTATAACAGTTTTGTTATTATAAATACATAAGGGTATACAGGAGGATCGAGCCAACTCTTGGGGGCCTCATATGGCGACTTACATCATATTTTAATTTCTCGCAAGCAAAGGTTTTTATTGTTTATAGAGCTAAGGTTAACCATGAGGAAAGCCATAGAAAAGCATATCTTTTAAAAACCGTATGTATTTTGTAACATTCTTTCTTTACATAGACATTTAAATCCGTAACAAGATGAAGAAAGCATTTAATGAATCAACAACAGAAACTAACAAATGGTATGAAGAATTTCCTAAGGGAGAAGTACCATTAAAACATTCTAAATCTGAAACAGAAATATCAAACTTAAAGGATGAAGCAAAGAGATATTTAAATGGAGAGACTTCTATGTTTCAATTGAAACAGTCAAAGTCTAATGATTCAGAAACAGCATGGTTAAAAACAGCACTATCGCAGGGGACAACATCGGACAAAGTAGCTGCTGGCATAGTATTAGTACAAGATAATCCAAAATATAATTTGGCCAGGTTGACAATGCTTATAAATCAAGTGAAAGTTGCGAAACATAATCAGTGTAGCATGATAATAAAGTCTTTGAAAGACTTGTTTTTATCGGAGTTGCTTCATCCTGAATTTAAGCTACTTAAATTTGAGGAACAAAATTTGGATGAAATTGATAAATCTAAATCTGAAGATGCACTTGTTAAGTCAGATGCATCACGGAAGAAGCTTATGGCCCACTGGTATTTCGAAGACCAATTGCGTGAACATTACGAACGTTTTGTAATGTCTTTAGCCGCTATTGCATCTGACACAGTAGATGCAAATCGAGAATTGGCAATAGCAACTATGACAGAGTTACTAATAGGAAATGCTGAACAAGAACACAAGTTACTGGAATTAATTGTAAATAAAATAGGAGATCCAAGCAGCAAGATAGGATCAAAAGTCATATTCTGCTTGAATAAATTATTACACGAACATCCCAACATGAAACTTGTTGTGTTGAAAGAAATTGAAAAATTATTATTCAGAAAAAATGTAGCACAACGAACACAGTATTACGCAATTTGCTTGTTGACGCAGTTTGTTTTAAACAGAGAAGATGAGAAAATTGCTTCTACACTTATCGAAGTATACTTCGCATTTTTTAAAGCTTGTTTAAAGAAAGGGGAACCAGACAGCAGAATGATGGCAGCAATTTTAACTGGTGTAAATAGAGCATATCCGTTTGCAAAGATGGATTCAAGTATATTAAATGATCATATAGAATCAGTATACAAAGTTGTACATATTGGATCTTTTAATGTTTCTTTAAATGCCCTCAATTTATTGTATCAAGTAAGTAAATGAACTGTTATATTCATGTTTGTACATTATTAAGTTTTTGTCTTCATGGTATTCTTATAGATTACAGGTAAAGACGAAGCCCAATCAAGCAGATTTTATTCTGCCTTTTATCGAAAGTTATTGGATCCACAAGTTGTAATAACAAACAAACGTGCACTGTTTTTTAATTTATTGTTTAGAGTTCTTAAAAGTGACCGTAATTATCCACGGTTATATGCTTTTATTAAAAGAACTTTACAAATTACACTGTATTTTCCTGCAAACATGGCATGCGCTACTTTGTATGTAATATCAAAAGTTTTACATACACATAAAGAACTAAAAACTTTGTTATTAGAACCGCAAGAATATATTAAAACCAAGAATGAACATTCTGAATTAACAAATAATTCAGTAAATTCGGAAAATTCTGATTCATCTCGTGATAAGTCCACCACAGAAGATACCATTTTATTGACAAATGTTGTATCTGTACCTACTCTGAACGAAGATACGAAGTCTGGAATCACGTCTGCAAATGACACAAAAATTGATTTTAATATACAAAAGGAGTATGATCCTTTTTGCCGCAATCCTATGTACGCTGGAATAGCTAAAGATTTAAATACTGAATTGGTAGCGTTGTTTAAACATTACCATCCAAGTGTTGCATTATTTGCAAAGACAATCATTGAAGGTATTATATTTGACGCTACAAATATTATATAGCTATAAATTGCATTTACATGTAATTATGTACATTATTTTTGTAACCTAGGGAAGCCAATAGACTATACAGGAGATCCATTAGAAGATCTATCTTTAATGCGTTTCTTGGATCGTTACGTTTTCAAAAATCCCAAAAAATTGGAAGAGAAGAAAGTACAGAAAAAGAATGATCCTTTGGCACAACGCGCAGGGTATACACCTAAGGGCATTAGGTGCATTCCAGTTGATAGTGCTTCTTATCTTAATGAGAAGGAAGAACGTATTCCCGTTGACGAATTATACTTGTATCGGTACCTAAAAATGAAACAGGAATTCAAGCATCCATCTAAAACCGAAGATGACGACCTAGAAAGTGTTAACAGCGAAGAATTTAACGATATGTTGGATAGATTAACGGATGGAAAAGATTTGGAAGATTTAGATATCGCGGGCGACATTCAGGCTGGAAGCAAGAGGAAAGGTACAATGAGTTTTGTTAACATTTATTTCTTTAACTCACAGATCATTTTTTAAATAAATTGTATTAATCCATTAAATGTTCGTTATATTTAAATTATAGGCCGAAAAGAAGAAGAGGATGAAGATGAAGACGAAGACGAAGATGAAGATGAAGGCGAAGATCTAGAAGATGGTAGTGACAGAAGTGAAACAAGTAACGATTTTGATGCTCCACATGATTCAGAAGATAATTGGGGAGAAGACGATGACATAGATGGGGATTTAGAAAACTTGAGTGATGTAGATAATGATATGAGTGATATAGATTTTAATGATGATCTTAGTGACGACAAAGATACTTTGGACGATAGCTTTCGATCGAGTTTAAAGCAACAAATAGCCAAACTGAATCAAAAAGGAAATAAGAAAAATAAAACAAAAGGCATTGACGATAACATATTTGTATCAGCTGAGAAATTCTCAGAAATGTTGGAGGAACATGGTAAGCAGAAACGTAAGTCTGGTGGTACGGATGCTGTTGATACTGCGGATGGTGCGAGTTCCAAACAAATAGAATGGGAAATGAAACGGAATCAAAAGCTGAAGGGTCCTTTCAGAAGTAAACGTAAAGGTCAGAAAATGTTTAAGAAGAATGTGAAGAAGGCGAAGCGTCGATAATAAAATTATGTTTCAAACTATTTTTATGTTTCTCAATGGGGATTTCTATAAAATCAAGACATTTTATAAAGTATAGAAAAAAGAAACAGTTTAATTAATACTTCGTACAAATTAATAAACTACACAAATATATACTTATGTACTAAAAACGCTTCAGATTCATGCCATCTTAACTAATAATGAAGCAATTATTAACATTTATACGACACAAAAATATATTATTGATACTGAGTGTTGTGGGAAAGCTTAAATTGTCATTCAACTTATACACTTAGTTTTCTTATGAAAATTTAATAAAAAAAAAGATCTGAGGACATATTTGTTTTGTTCTATTAAAGACAAATTATTTCTATTATAATACCAGTTTTATATAAACTAGTTGTATAATTATCAAATGGCGTGTATCAGAATAATGTTAGAACTGACATTGTTAACAATCAAATTAAACATTATGCAGCCAAACATGGCGTGCACGCAATCAGAACAAAGTTAGTTGTAACCGAATATTTCAATCTAACAGATATAGCAGCAATGTTAGTTCTAACAAAGTTTGTTACCACAACTGCTATGTAAAGATCATTTAAGAATAATTAAATGTATGAATTAATTATTTCTACGCAGCAATTGTGGCAAGATATTTCGTGCTAATACTTGTGTGAAGGAAATAACAGTTACAAAGAAAACATGTGTGTACTTTCATGGTAATGTAATGCAAAAGTAATCACTTTCTTTTTTACTAAGTATGTAAAATAACTTTTGCTTCTTTATTTGCTTCTTTTACTATTAATCAGCAGTTTAAATTTATAATATACTGTGCAATTAACCAGTTTTAATAGTCCTCATCTTATTTTGTACGCACTATGTTCTTGCTATATGCGGCAAATTCTAAAGCGTGCTGTATACATATATATCGGAAGGCTGAACGCTACTCGGCGTCAGCTTTTGTTGAACTATCCTCGTCATGGGTCGGGCTATGCCACGTTAGTCGTTCTTCGTAAAACTTAATCACGATTTGAGGGCATTTTTCGTTAGCAATTCGAGCAGGAACTAAATCTGCATCATCCGTTCCTTTCCATTTCATTAAAAACATTAATTCTCCACTCGAGTCTGTTGCTCCAATAATACGTTCAGGGTCCAGATTCCTATCAAATCCTGGAAAAAATCAAGAACAAATTAATAAAGCATTTTCTATGTATTGTTTAACATGTTCGAGACCACAATTTCTTCTTTATAACATCTTCGTTACTTCTTACTTCATTACAATTTTCACATGTGTAAAACGCAATAAATCAGCCAAATGAAGCATTTTACATTCCATAAACATTCCTTGCTCTAAATTAAATCAAGTCCATGAAATATACTAATACAATTACATTACGTGTATATGTGATGCAGGGCTGTCTGAATATTTCTCTGTATCACATATATATGACACGCGGTTGCTAACGTGTTAAACGTGTCATTGAAAAGTAAATTGCAAAAAACTGTAAATGTACCTTCAGGTTTCTTGTCTTCAGTTGTCTTTTTCTTTGGGTGACTGGACGCTGGGCCACACGAACTTTTTCGCTTTTTCTGTTCCTTATCCTCGTGTCGTTTTCCACCTGCGGCTTCTTTTTTCTTACGTTGTTCCTCAAACTGTGCAATTAAGTCTGGGCAATCGAGATTCTCTTCTGGTTCCCATGTGTTATCTTCGTTAGAGTAGCCTTTCCACTTTAAAAAGTATTCAACCTAATTTTTAATAAGCGATTAGTAATGATCAAACGAAGTTCCCTTAAACTCGGTTTGAGAAGTTTTGTGCATACTTTGCCTTTGACAACTCTCCTGTCTAAGACTTTCTCAACGCTGAACTCCTCTTCTCCCTCAGCTTCCGCAGGTGATGGCTCTTTTCCTTTGCTCATTCTATATAATAAATTTTATGACTATAGTAAATATTTTACGATATAACAAAAGATATTCGAATGACGACACCGAAATTAGATGACCGAAAAAACGTTGTTACATTTAGACTATTTGTTGAATTAGAGTAAAGAATCGATTGAATATATGTTTGAAGCAACAGAAAATATGATGTGATACGGGAATAAATTACTATTATTATCGTTATGAGGCAATATTGAAAGAAAAGATCTTCAAAAGTGTCAAGAGTAACGGACACAATGCAAAATGGCGGTATGCAGCCGGGAAGCAGATTTTATTTCTTCGATTAATATGAAAATTGGCTGATAAATAACAAACGTTCAAGTCAATATTTACTAAGACTCCATGCGCATCATGTTCAACCAAAATTTTTAATTATTGTACTTACTTGGATTACAATTACGATCTTTGAGACACGAACAGGAACGACGCGGCGTGTTTTTTGATGCTCTGGCGTCTTTGTAGTCTTGTTAGCAAGTAGCGTGTTGCCGCTTAAAATATCAGGATAGCCAACACTTCAAAACAACGAACAAAGCAAAATGTCAGATTTTATAAATTATTTATTCTCTTTTAATCTGTATTGTATTATAACGCACTTTGTACCATAAAATTTACAAACTTCTAAGGTATCATATATCCTCTATTTTTTAAATAAGCAACAATCAATTTAAAATTATAAATATATATCGTTATTAAAATAACAATAAAAGACGATCGAACAGTTCTTTGTTGGAATCTCAGGACCTATCAATTTAAAGAATCTGTACGTTACATTTCTCTTCAAGAGTTATTGCAAGTTATTAGTTTATTTCTTTAGAAAATGACGAAGACGAATATTTTTTGATAAGGAAGAATATTTTGAAAATTAATTATCTATTGTAAAACACATCTTTAAAATCTTCTTTGAAATAATTTCTCATAATTCTATAATATTAACGCTTGGAGAAAATTCAATACATAATTACGAATCGAGGAATAATATAAAGAATAGCGTATATATTAACAATAGGATTATTATTGTTATTAAGGATGATACAATAATAAATACACTACAAATGTAATGTTATATGTTATTCTTATAGATGGCGCTATTATTTTAAATTGTAAAGCTGATTTTTCATTCTACGAAAGTTATAGTTTAAACGGCGCTGAAAATTCGTAGTTGGCAAGGACTTTCAAGGTATTGTTAAAATAGAATATTTGCAAAGTAGTAGAATGCAGTATAAACTAACGACCACTAAATTTGTTTTGCTGTCAAATAATAGATATTGATATTCAATTTACACCTTTTATGTAATTTGTAGAACAATACTCGACATGGCTGCTCGATCCGTCGTTAAATATTTACGTCCGAGGACTGTCGTTCTTCAAATTCACAGATGTGCTTCGCTGTCTGGATTTGAAATACAACATAAAACTCCGACTATCAAAAAAGTAATGCCCATACCTAAAGCACATTACGGTGGAAGGCATACAGTCACTCTTCTACCTGGTTCTGGAATTGGTCCAGAATTGATGAACTATGTCAAGGAAGTATGAAAACATTCTACATAGACTTTTAGTAAAAAATGAGAATTTTGTTTCGTGTCTTCCAATACTTTTACAATACGTATATGACGTAAAGTTTTTAGCAAAGGTGCACCTAATAAGACAAGTCTTATATAATTTTTTTAAATATATTTATAGGTTTTCAGTTACGCAGGTGTACCAGTAGATTTCGAGGATATTGATATCGACCCAAACGCAGACGACAATGTTGACTTGCATTACGCTATCACGTCAATTCGTAGGAATGGTGTGGCTCTAAAAGGAAACATTGAAACTCGTAGCACAGAGGCTGGGGTACTTTCTCGAAACGTTGCTCTTCGAAACGAATTAGATCTTTACGTAAACGTCTTGCATTGTGTATCGTATCCAGGCGTGAATTCACGTCATAAAAATATTGATATCGTCATTGTCAGACAAAACACAGAAGGAGAATATGCTATGCTGGAGCATGAAAGTGTGAACGGCGTTGTAGAAAGTATGAAGGTAATCACGAGTGAAAATTCCGAACGTGTCGCTCGATATGCATTTGAATATGCCAGACGAAACGGAAGGAAGAAGGTCACCACAGTTCACAAAGCAAATATTATGAAGCTCTCTGACGGATTGTTCTTAGAAACATCGAAAAAAGTTGCGAAAGATTTTCCAGACATCAGTCATAATAACATGATCATTGATAATACGTGCATGCAGTTGGTTTCCAATCCACATCAATTCGACATTGTATTAACGACCAATTTATATGGAGCAATTGTATCGAATGTAGTATGCGGTTTGTTGGGTGGTGCCGGCTTGTTGGCAGGTAAAAATTATGGTGATCATTATACAGTGTTCGAGCCTGGTACTCGTAACACTGGTACAGCCATTGCTGGAAAGAATATTGCTAATCCTATTGCAATGTTAAACGCTGCCGTCGATATGTTACGTCATCTTGGACACAAGTCTCATGCTATGCTAATTCAGAGTGCCATTAATAAAACTATAAATCAAGGTGTTCATACTCGGGACCTTGGTGGGCAAGCTACCAGTAGGGAAGTCGTTGATACTATAATGAAACACATCAAAACAGCATCTGCTTAAAACTGATAAGACATATTTTATCAATTATCATTATGATGACATAGATATATACCTAGTATTCAGTCTTGCTTTTTAGTACAAATATTTCCTTGTTTAGTAAAAACAATATAATCACTATATCTGACAGCAGTAATTATATTTCCCATTGAAGAAGTTCTATAATGTGTAAATCGCACAAAACTGTTCAAAACAGTTTCTAACTTTAAAATGACAAATTTGATACTTGTATTATATTAATATTCTATGTAACATAATAAAGATCGAAACTTTGTAAAATACAAATTATAAGCACTAGTATGAATAGAAACGTATTATATAATTATCTATATGAGCTGTTTGGGATGTACATTATTCTTCGCATCTCGTCAAAAATATTTCCTTGTGTGATTATATAATACTTATACATTTGTTTAGTTTTGGTCATGACAGTTTATCGAACAAATATTGGCTTGTAGTGATGTACACTGTATACTAGTCGAAATAATTTATTTTACTTCATGTAAAACATTGTGATTTATTTGATAGATCAATGGTATATGCGATAATTATTTAGGCAGTAACATTGTTATAAAAAAACGTTGTACAATAGAATATACAAAGATCATTAAAATTCTGTATTCCAGATAAGAATTTAATGTTGTAACAGTTGTAATGCTAGTTCCTCGTCTGCTTTTAGGTTTGTATCATCTACCATAGATGTTTTTTGCTTTTTCTTCTTTTTGTATTCCTTTTGCGTTATGAGTTTCCGTTTAGGCAGCCTGTAACAAGATATAATAATTACCAAAGATGATGCTAAAAATAAAACGAATATATATTTTTTTATAATTATGTTTAATTATTGAATAGTTTTAAGGTACCTATGTATTTTGCTGGCTTCATCGCTTTCATCTGCACTTTTTGATATGTCGGAGGCGTTCACTTTTTCATCACTTTCTTGTTGCTTATTGTAAATTTTATCTGGGTCTGGTAACCAAGACAAATCTGGCCCGCTTGATTCGCCATCAATACTATATTCGTCTGCAGAATCCTCAATTTCATCTTGATCGTCTTCATCAATTGCCTCCTTCTTGTTAATACCTTTTAATTTTCTTTTCTCTTCTCGATGTTTTTCCTTTATTTTCTCTTTAAAGCGTTGTTTATCAAACTTATCTTCTTCACGTAACACCTGTTTAGCTATTTCTATATTAATTCCAGAACTCTCTTCATTTTCATATTCTTTGGCTAATTTCGAGACTTTAACTTTGGCAGGATCCAATAATTCCTAATAAATAAAATATTTTATGAATATGGTTGGTTCAACAGGTCATTATAATTGTAATCGTATAGGAAAAAAAAAAGTATCATACCTCACCCTCCTCGTTAAAAGTAATTTTTTTGTTTGGTACTATCTTCTTTCGGAGGATCTTTTTAGCTACTGCGGTTTTTGTAACTGCTTTCTTCTTATTTACACTTTTGTTTTCCTTGTCACTAACAGTAACCAATATATCATCCAAATTTATATTTTTCCTTTTTACAGTTAATATATCACCATCGTCATCGCTGTCACCTGTACAAAAGAGAGAATGCGATATAATTATTTATAATAGTATGTAATTCAATTCTCAATATTTTCAGCTACATTAATAACTTCATACATACCAGTTACAAAATCATTCGAAATTGCTTTTTGAGAAGTAATTTCTTCTTTATCTTCGTTATCTTCTTCGTCGCTACTGTGATTATAACTAATACTATTTCCTTGTTCATTTTTATCATTCTTTGGTTCAGTATTTGTAACAACTTGTTCTATAGTTCTATTACTTGATTGCCGTTGCCTTTGCTCCATTCTTTGAAGGAATCGAATCCTTGGAGGTATAGCCAAGCCTAAAGACCTACAAATAAAATTAACTAATAAAATCGTAATTACAATTACTAATTTTTAATACTTGTTAGTAATATTTGTGACTACCTTGAAAATGCGTCGGTATTTAATGCTCGAACATTGAAAACTTCTTTGTCCTTCATTAAAAACACAGATTTGACGTATGCTATAAATGCTCTTTGTGCGCTCTCCTTTAACGAAACATCTCTAGCCAATAGTGCTTCCATTTTACGTTGTGGAGATTGTAATTTCTTTGGATTAATTCTAAATTAAAAATAAATATTTCTGAATAATCCTTTAGAACGAATTACATTAAGAAAGTAACTTTAACTTACTGTATCATAGATATTGGAATTTTTCGTTCCTGTAATTTCTCGATCATTTTCTCTTCAGAAGGCAGTAAGACTAATAAAGATTCACCGCCTCGTTGAAATCTGGCTGTTCTACCCGCCCGGTGTATATATGCGTTTACATCTTCGGGGCAGTCCATTTGTACAACCCAATTTATAGCAGGGAAATCTACAATTCATTTTATTTGTTCTTAATAAGGTTTCTTTGAATTGTTTTAATATTTCTATAATAATCCTTACCCAAACCACGAGCAGCAATATCTGTGGCGAATAAAACCGCACATTGTTTTTTGCAAAATGTCTCATAAATCTCCAACCTTCTAAGTTGATGCAAAGTACCATAAAGTGCATATAAGCTCACGCCAGGTCGTAAACGACAAAATACCTCGTATACATATTTTGTCTGTTAAATAATTAATATTTATCATCGTTCTCATTTTCTAATAATCTTAAAAAGAAATAATTCTAAGTAGAGATATGTACCTGTTTACAACTTGAAAGAAATACAATGATCTTTTGTTTCAAGTGATTTCGTATGAATGACCATAACATAGGTATTTTATCTTCTAAGGCACAAACAATGTAACTTTGTTGAAGCGCCTCAGGTGTAGTATGAGTGGCATGTTCATGTACAGACACGTACACGGGATCTTTCAAACTTAATCTGGCTAAATCTTTCACAGATCTGTCATAAGAAATGAATATAATGTAACTACGTGAAACAAATATTGTATGTATTTTATGAGAACTGTACGAACTTTGTTTGCGTTGCGGAAAATAAAAGAGTCTTACGTTCCGATGGTAGATTCTCAATAATAGAATTCATTGTTTGCTCGAAACCCATGTCTAAACATCTGTCAGCTTCATCCAATACTAATATCTACGATTTCAGAAAAAACATATTTGAATTATCAATATTACCTATCTGAATGTTTCATTATTTACCTGCATATGTACGCAGTCAAATAATGGATTTTCATCCATGTGGTGCAACAAGCGACCGGGAGTACATATAATAATGTTACACTGATTCACTCGTTTTCTTTCAAATTTTAAATCCTTTCCACCAATAATAAGACCAGCAGAAATGTCATGATGCTTGCCGACTTTACGTAGAGTTTCATATATCTGATAAGCAAGTTCCCTGGTTGGTGTAATAATTAATGCACCAAGTCCGTCTAACCTTGTCCACTGTTTGCAATATAATATCTCTAAAACCTTAAATGATTAAAAATTCATATTATTTGTAAATAACACGATAAAAATGTTACACACAACAAGTTTAATGAACTCCCTTACTGGAATGAGAAATGCTAAAGTCTTCCCACTGCCAGTTTTTGCTGCTCCTAGAATGTCATTGCCCCTTAACGCTAATCCAATACTTTGCCTTTGGATATCAGTCAATTCAATATAATCATTTTCTGCCAGACCTTTCAAAGTCTTTGAAGACAAAGGAAGGTCTGCAAATTTTGTGATTTTCGTTTCATCAATCTGCAATCATACAGTTCTCATCAGCATGCGTTTTTTTCAATTGAGATCAGATAATGAAAACTTACCGTATCATACTTTGATTGTAAGTTCGATATTAATTTTGTTTCATCTATTTTCTTTTTCTTCGGGTAAAGAACTTTTACTTTCTTTTTGTTTGACATTGTAATTATACATTCAACACTTTTGTCTCAAACACGTTGTGTGCAACTTGTATGCACAGTGCAACCACGCGACCACGCTGCTGTCTGTTCTTTCTTCGTCTGTTTATCCGCTGTGCAGTGTGCAACCGGCAACGTGCAACTGTGTCCTCGGCAGTGGTCCTCGGAGTTTCGTCAATTGGTGGCGCTTCGTGCCTGACCAGAGAGGAAAAATAGAGATCTGCTCTGTCAACATCGGTCATATCTTAAAAAATTGTTCTCACTTTGCTCCCTTCTAAAAGATATAAATTTCCTCGCACTGGAAAAATTATATTTAATGAGATATTTGTAAATAAAAAAGCNATAATAATGTTACACTGATTCACTCGTTTTCTTTCAAATTTTAAATCCTTTCCACCAATAATAAGACCAGCAGAAATGTCATGATGCTTGCCGACTTTACGTAGAGTTTCATATATCTGATAAGCAAGTTCCCTGGTTGGTGTAATAATTAATGCACCAAGTCCGTCTAACCTTGTCCACTGTTTGCAATATAATATCTCTAAAACCTTAAATGATTAAAAATTCATATTATTTGTAAATAACACGATAAAAATGTTACACACAACAAGTTTAATGAACTCCCTTACTGGAATGAGAAATGCTAAAGTCTTCCCACTGCCAGTTTTTGCTGCTCCTAGAATGTCATTGCCCCTTAACGCTAATCCAATACTTTGCCTTTGGATATCAGTCAATTCAATATAATCATTTTCTGCCAGACCTTTCAAAGTCTTTGAAGACAAAGGAAGGTCTGCAAATTTTGTGATTTTCGTTTCATCAATCTGCAATCATACAGTTCTCATCAGCATGCGTTTTTTTCAATTGAGATCAGATAATGAAAACTTACCGTATCATACTTTGATTGTAAGTTCGATATTAATTTTGTTTCATCTATTTTCTTTTTCTTCGGGTAAAGAACTTTTACTTTCTTTTTGTTTGACATTGTAATTATACATTCAACACTTTTGTCTCAAACACGTTGTGTGCAACTTGTATGCACAGTGCAACCACGCGACCACGCTGCTGTCTGTTCTTTCTTCGTCTGTTTATCCGCTGTGCAGTGTGCAACCGGCAACGTGCAACTGTGTCCTCGGCAGTGGTCCTCGGAGTTTCGTCAATTGGTGGCGCTTCGTGCCTGACCAGAGAGGAAAAATAGAGATCTGCTCTGTCAACATCGGTCATATCTTAAAAAATTGTTCTCACTTTGCTCCCTTCTAAAAGATATAAATTTCCTCGCACTGGAAAAATTATATTTAATGAGATATTTGTAAATAAAAAAGCAAAAATTTGTTATCTGCGAAACAGGTACTAAATGATCTTTTTACACAAATATTATGGTACCAAAAAATTGCTTCCTATATAGTTTTATGAAATCCAAATTTAGATACCTTAATAATAATTTATTAATCAGAATGAAGCCGACATACATTAAATTATTGAAAGATCGATGTATACTTCGAGGTATAGGAATCGTAATCAAGACTCTATTTAGTTCTTCGCTGGAGGATTGGACTTTGAAAACTGGGATTGGTCATTTGGTCAAGGAACGTAAAAGAAAAATGCTAAGATTTATTTTCATTCATTTATTTATCAGAATTCAATTGACTTCTTTTCTTTATTTCTTCATAATATTCATCAGTACATACATTGTATTGGAAAATCAACATACTCTACAATATTTTACAATTTGAGATACAGAGAATCTTAAACTTAGATTGTAGTTCTTCGCTTGGTACTGTTTGCAAAATCTGCTCTTTGCAATCGCTACCCAAGTCTTATCGCGTGGAGGTGACTCCGTTCGAGACCCGGGTAGTGGACAATCCCCACTGCCCCCTCCCCTTTCAAATTACTACTCTATTATACGGAGCAAATATTGGAGGAGATATTATACGATTGTGAACAAGACTCTAAACTCTATGAACGTACGTACGTAAAGTCAGTGGCCACTCCTCATGAAATGACCCAAAAAATCCTCGGCGATTATCGATAGATGAAGAAAGAACGAATATGCAAATCAGGTCATCTTCATTGTGTCCGGTCGAACCCCTGAGATCAATAGGAGAATATGAGAAGCGCATCAGAAATTCTGGTAGGAGCATAGTTATATGGTATTATCAATCAATTTGTTACTGGAATCACTTGTTCGATTGAGAAACAGGTGTCATACTCGGTTCTTTCACGAATTCGGATCATCTTTGTTATCCATTCGCCAAAGGACGAATGAGCCATGCAATGACCAGCGATTTTCATCGGTGAAAGTGGCAGCCGGGTGAAAGGTGAAAGTCGTGGCACTTAGGTGGCACTATGCGACGCAAAGAAGCTTCAGATAAACTGCATACTATACCTCGCTCACTAATGCGTGTATTATACATACTAATGTATCAATGATATTCAGACATATCAACGATTACGATAGTTTCGTAACGATAATGCGCAATAGCTCAATTGTCATCAGCATAGATTATCAAACGATAAATTAACGCCAAGCGACATACACATATACATTGTATAAATTGCATTAATCCAAAAAATGTAATCAAAATTAAGACTCCTTTTATTTGTCCAAGACAATTATACAGGGTGTCTCATTTTAATCTTTACACGCGATCTTCTCGAAAAATATTCATTTTGTCATTCAAAAAAATGTTTAAACGAATTCCTAATTTTTGATAATGATTTATAGTGGATGTATAAAATGGAGAAATGGTATCAATTTGAGATACAGAGAATCTTAAACTTAGATTGTAGTTCTTCGCTTGATACTGTTTGCAAAATCTGCTCTTTGCAATCGCTACCCAGGTCTTATCGCGTGGAGGTGACTCCGTTCGAGACCCGGGTAGTGGACAATCCCCACTGCCCCCTCCCCTTTTAAATTACTATTCTATTATACGGAGCAAATATTGGAGGAGATATTATACGATTGTGAACAAGACTCTAAACTCTATGAACTCTAGCACGTAAAGTCAGTGGCCACTCCTCATGAAATGACCCAAAAAATCCTCGGCGATTATCGATAGATGAAGAAAGAACGAATATGCAAATCAGGTCATCTTCATTGTGTCCGGTCGAACCCCTGAGATCAATAGGAGAATATGAGAAGCGC
>SMSR01015546.1:0-46992 GCA_019453355.1 Ceratina japonica | reverse complement strand
CGATCTACAATGGTCCACGTGTCGTTCTTACGATGCGATAACAGCTCATCATTAATCGCATCAATCCAATGCTGTGCGCCAGGGGATTTCATGGCCTCTCTGTAATCATATGGTTCCACTGTCTCAGCTTGATTGGCCTCAACAGCTCTCCTCGGCTTCTTCAGCTCTCCTCTCGGTCGAAGCACTCGACTAGACATGCTGACATCTGCTACCTTCCTCTTTCTCTTCCTCGGAATAGGCTCGCCTTTCTTTTCTTTAACTTCTGGATCATCCGAATTCTGTGGAGGGTCCACGATCGTCGGTTCACGAATATCATTTTGTTAGTATAGAAAGTATAGATAGATATAAGAGCTATAGAGCTCGTGTCAGAGTGTGTGAACAGATTGGGATCTTACGCAGGACTAACGCTTTTGCTTACGTAGTTAGTCTTCCGATATTTGGTACACGCACACATTACCCATTCTCGAATGTTCTCGGGAACGATATTATTATTTGAACGCCCGTGAGGCGATTATATTCGAACATTCCAACACTAATGAAAGGGACTATCATCGTAGGTGTTTAAAAAATGGGGGTTCCATTTAAAAAAACAAAGGTCACCTTCGAATCTCGGAGGCGCCTCCATCTAAAAAAAAACAGTGTCCACCACTGCATGTCCCCCTTCGAATAGAGTATGTTTCGTTTAAACATTTTTTTCGAAAAATGAATATTTTTCCAGAAGATCGCGTGTAAAGATTAAAATCAGACACCCTGTATATGCTTACTCTAATGAAACTAATTTAAAGTATGCAGAAATTATACAAAACTATTCGACAAATCAAACACGCTTCTATTGTACTTTGAGGATTACAAAGGTGAAGAGAATAATATTTTCGTCGATGCAGATCATTGTGCATTTCTTGCGTAATGGAAGATTGCAATCAACTTTTTCGCATCATTTCCTGGACTTGTAAACAGTTAATTTATTCCCAGAAAGTTAAACAGCAGTCAAAAGACGTAGTAAACGATTTTAATGAATTAAATTCTGTTTGAACTTGTTGATCACGTCAATTGTATTGAACGATCACACTGAGAAAAAAAAATGGGACATTAATATGCCAACAGGTTTTTATTTAAATAATAATTACAATTAAGTTGGTGAAATGTAGGTGATGAACGAGCCATTTTTCTAAGCTAACAATTGCATCGTGGATATTGGCGTTGATTGTAAATCGTTAATTCGACGTGGGCGAAAGTCGAAAAGTCCGCTGGTCGCGCACGATATGTACTTGAAAATGAGCAAACAGTGCATTGGCTAAAGAATCTTGAAGGAAACCAAAGGTTAAACACGCGAGTCGTATGAGCAAAACTATATTTACCGAATTAAAGAATATGCAATGAATTTCTCGGGAAGTCTGACGACATTTGAAAACAGACAATAAAAAGCAAGTAGCATGGTTCCGAGTACATCGTAATAATAACTTGACTACATAGCATTACAATAATCAACATTGCTCAGCTTGTTTTCATCGATAGACCGATGCATTCACATGAAAGTCGCGTCCAAAATTGAAATACGTGAAGACAATAAAAAATATTTTAATCAAATGATAAGCAATATCAATTGAAACATCAGAGTTCGCGGTTTTTCCTAAAACAAATCCCAAGTCGTTATCAATTGATTAAACAGGTGCGTCGTCTTCACGTAATACTCGATGGTATGTATTATTAATTTACGATTGCGTCGTATTACGGAAAAGGATACAGAGTCGTAGTCGCAGGTACATACCTATGTAAATAAGTCAGACATACACGCACTTGCTGACAATGGATGACCAAGGGAAAAAAGTCAAGAGATAATTAAAAGCATTTAGAACTGTGTGCATTTAGAATCCGTACATAATTTACCTGCGATCTAAAAATAATGGACTGGCTATCAGATAAGAATAATACGGGAACACGTGTCAATTAATTTCTCTCATTTTATCTGAAAAGAAGGCGACAGGTGTACAAAGATATAAATAAATATGAAAACATCCTGGCAAATCCAAACCATTTTTGTCTCTCGTTAGACCAAAAGTGAAAACGTGCTAATTCCCGTTAAACATTTTCGACAACAGTCTCATTCCATGTTTCCGCGTTTAAAATATTTTCACAGACCCGTGTCGACCAAGGAATTAAAATGTTTTCGTAGATAAATTCGTGACGAGAAAGGATTAAAAAAGCTATAATTGGCATAATGAGCGATTAGCATCGGCGCCGATCGAAACTGGATAATCAGAATTCATGGAAACCGGTAATAGTGTAACGTAAGCCAAATGAAAATAATTCAAAAGAACCTTGAACCCTTGCTGTGAAAGTATCGTTGTCACTGGCTCGAGTTATCCGCTCTCTCGGCTAATTTCTGAACAGCTTTGCTCCTGTTACGTAACACCTTGGCATCGTTCGAGAAGGAAATTTTCCGAGGATGATGAACA
Source organism: Ceratina japonica (assembly GCA_019453355.1). Taxonomy (NCBI): domain Eukaryota; kingdom Metazoa; phylum Arthropoda; class Insecta; order Hymenoptera; family Apidae; genus Ceratina; species Ceratina japonica. Next base: position 44,536 of record SMSR01015546.1, on the reverse strand, counting down.
ACGTTACCCCGGTGAACTACAACAATACTTTCAGATTTCTTACGATACCTCTTTAAACCATTGTTACTTTGTTATCCGTAAAACAGAAGAAGGCAGCATCTCTCTCTTTCTGTCTCTCTCAAGAGAGACGAACTATGACGCAATCATCTCGTGACCGTGCAAAGCAGGTAAAAATCACTTTCGCCGAGATCGGAATACCTGCCTATATCGTGACTTGCATAACAACTCGTAAGGCTGTTATACAGCATTACGCTTTCTGCTCTTTCTCAGCTGGCCAGAATCACTCCGATTCCGGTCCACTTTGCTCTCTCTCCCTTAAAACGCAAAAGCTCGTCCTCGTACATGTACGAAAATTCGGAAAAAGAAATCTTGCCGCGATTACTACAGAGGGAACGAGTCTGACCCACATACGCGATCAAAGGAGATGAAATTGTTTGAAGCGTTGACCCTCATTATTTTATCCCGGTTCTCTACGCCGCGAGAAAATCCGACGACGTTTCAAAGGTGTTTCTACCTCGCGCGACTTTTAACAAGCAATTGATTGGCCCTATCTTGAAATTTATTTGCAAGGAAACACGCGGCATAAAAATTAGGTAATCCGAGCCAGAGGTACTTGGAAGCCGTAGTCGAGAGTCTTTTAAATCCAGGCGCTGAAAGAAGATAACGAGACATGATTTAAAATAGAGCAAAGCTTAATTCTAGAAAAGAGAGATATTTGAAAAAGGCCAAGTTTAGATTATGCTTTGAACCGAATGGATAGATTACAAATGGATTAATCTACGAAAATATGGGCTGTAACGAGCAAGTGGTCGTTTTTCCGGTCATGCAATGACATGATAATTCATATCGGAAAACTATCCAATTATAAAACGATGTAATAAACATTAATTCGCCGAGCGTCTTGGGATGAGACAGCGTTATTTAATGCCGATTTAATTAGTTAACTCGGCTACCTTCCTGTCAATTATTCCACAGCAAGTCAAATTCATATTACATGTCAAAACAATGGAATGATGTCAATAACATGCGTGACAGCGAGCAACGTGGCAGAAAGGTAAAGGAATATTTGATACGTCAATTGATTCGAAGTTCTAATAGATTCTTCAATCTTGCGATCTAAATTGTAAATACAGTTGCTACAATAAACTGACTATCATTTAGTATTGTTATTACGCTTCTCATTACGATCTTCACCATCAGTGTTAAAGTACAATGTGCACGAAACGCGCACTCTTTTATTGAAATTTTCCAGCTTATCGAGAATGGTAAGTAAAAAAGATCTGAATGTCAAAACGAGGGAAGTAAATGCAAATGTATTCGTAACTGACAGCAAGTACGGTTGCAAACAATCTGCTAATTCATTGAAATTCTTGAAAAAATACACACTATCCGATGATGATAAACGCGTTTCAATTTTCAATAAGCCCCAACGAATAGCAGGTTCGACATCATTGTTTGAGATTTGCTTAAAGTTCCTGCGTCATGACCTAATATTTAAACTACGTTTAAGTACGCTGTTCAAAAAAATTGACAAAGTATGTAGTAATTATTCAGCAAAAATGGTAATAAAAAATCATGGACAGCCTGAGGCAGATAATGCGGAAAGTCTCACGTTGAATTGTTGACCCCCTTGAAGTCGAGATTTTTCGCAACTACTTATGAATTTAAAAGAGAAGCTTGAGTAATTGTTACAACCGATCTGTAAACAAAAGATCGGAAACGAAATATATGTAAATGCAAGGATCCGATGCTTGAGAACCATCGGTCGGGAGTCGACGGAATTGGCGCGAGATGGCGAGCATGTAGCATTTAGTTTTCGTAATCGGCACGGCACGGCGGTCCTCCTCGCTTCCCCGTCGTTTTCGTCGCGTCCGCGTTGTCCTCGTTGTCGTCCCTCGTCGCTGTCGTCCTCATCTTTGTCGCGATCGTTTTTTTCCTTTTCCCGTTTAATTAAGACGCGGTCGATTCGGTTTTGCTCCGTGATCGCGGGGAACGGAGCTTAGCGTGCCGGCAAACAGGGAGCCAGTGGTGTTGTCGTACATGGATGAGATTTGGCAAGGGCGAGGTGGAGGATCATCCGTATGCGAGCACGCAGCCGAGTGACAGGTTACGAACAATTATTCCGTGGCAAACGGTCGGTGTCGGGGTGAAAGGAAGAGGAAACGAAAGAAAGAGCGGAATCAAGCGGTGGAAGGAAGGACGAAAGTAGGGAGAGGCAGTAACACGTACGATGAAGCATCGTGGACAGGAGTAGGGTGAGAGCTCGGGAAGGCGAGCAGCAGGCGAGGAGGCGAATAGGCGGCAGGCACGAGTAGTATAAACGGAAAACGGCCGCCGGTCAAGGAGCGTTGGAGGTTAGAGGGAAGAAACCGTCCGTCAGTCTGTCAGTCGAGCGCGACCGCGTGCACACGAAAACTGTCGTCGAGGTTCAACGCGACTCCCTCCTCCTTTATTTCCCTCGCTCTTCTTCAAGCTTTTTTATCTTCCCTCTGTCTCTTCCCCTTTCCTGTTTCGCATCGTTTTTTATTAAACGCCTCCCCCTTGTCTCTGTGATACGCGCTCGCGACGGAGAGGAGGAAAAAGACGCGTCGATGAAGGAAACCGGCGACCACCAGTCATCAGCCTTATTCGCGTTCGCTTGCTTCTTCTAACAGCACGGAGGAGCGAACCGAACCGGACTGTTGTTTGCGAAACACGCGACCCGAGATCACAAGTTTGTCGAAAGTAAAGAATTCAAGAGGCTTGCTATTTTTTCCCGCTACCGCCAACGAGCAACGTGCTTGTTTTATGTATCGTCGATCAGGTGACAAAAAGAGAATAAGACGGTGTGAGAATTTCAAGTTCGTGAAGCCGGGTAATCACAGTGCCGCGACGCCGATAAGACGGAGGGACAGGTCAACCGAGAGGGAATAAAGGAAACATCGAAGACGAGTAGGAGGTGGGTGTAGCCCTTTGACACGTTACTTTTTCGCGGATTCTGCCCGCGTCCTGATTTGTTCGAGGCGTGCCGGCGCGACTTTTGAGGTTAGGACGGTTCCGTGATCGATTCCGAGGCTCGTGAAAACGGACCGTGATTCTTCCTGAAAATCCTCCTCTTTTCCCGCCCGTATCTCGTGATTATTGATCGACGGGAAAAGCATCGGGTGTTTCGTTCGTTAATCGGTTCTCTCAATCGCGATCTCGTTACATTTCCCGGCAAAACGAGACGAAACACTCGACGGCCGCGATCGCAATCGCGAATTATCGCCTTAAATTCGCGTTAATACCTCGATCGATCGAATACTTTGGCAAAGATAACGATTCGAAGAAGGTAATCTATTATCAATCAGCCGATCATCAATGAGCCACGTAATAATTAGATATGATTTGACTCAATCGTGCTTTCTCAACTGCTCAACATTTTATAAACAGAGACCAACGAATACCGTTAGCCTCAGGTTGGAGACGCAACGGCGAAAACGAATTCTAAGCACACGCGTTGTCAATTGTGTCAACCAGTCATATTGCAGGTTCGAATGAATCACGGATTGCAAATCTATTGCATCGGGTCGCGATGAAGAAAATAAATCAAGAAAACTCGTCGAGACCCATGATTCATCGTCTATGTTTATGTCTCGATAAGCGCGAGATTTCGGGCATTGTATTTTCGGTTCGCCGGTGCCACGAATCGAACGTAAATCCGTGTTGTGAAACGCTTTTTGGCGGTTCTCCGATAAGCTGAGATTGTACGCGCATCAGCGCGATTCCCCGTTACATCCGGTAAATGATTGCGAGAAAATTATTAATTCTTTCGCACGTAGCGATACGTGTCACGTTTGAAAATAATACTCGGGGCGTTAGGTTCATTTCCGGTACAATTGGCTCTCGTTGTTTGCGAACAGGTCACCGTTCCGAGCAAGAGACGCTTTCTCTCTTACAAAGTTCGTATACGTAACTACGTTCGACGCTTTGCCAAAATAACATCTTTCATCGCGCCCAACTGTGATAAGCGTAATATATATATATATATATAATAAACGCGTAAAACGCATCGAGTAAGTTTATTTATTCNATGCAATATCAATTGAAACATCAGAGTTCGCGGTTTTTCCTAAAACAAATTCCAAGTCGTTATCAATTGATCAAACAGGTGCGTCGTCTTCACGTAATACTCGATGGTATGTATTATTAATNCGTAAATGCGACGTTTGACGCTAAGACCAGAGTGTCGGCTACAGGTGCGCTCGCATGTCTGTATGCCAGAGTAAAACCGCGCTTATTCTTTCCAATTTCGTTGCTATGACGTGCGTCGATCGCATTATTCGCGAAACCAAATCCTGCTTGATGCCAGTACGAAATGTTATCGGATATTTTCTTTAAATTTATTTTTCACATTCTACTGCTTCTCGTTAAAAGATTGTCGTATCTTGGCAAAATTGTTATCAGCTGCGAGCAGCAGCAAATCGTATAAACCGTCTGTAAGACCGTCCGATCGAAAGAGCAGCTTGGTGAGGTAAATAAAAGTTTCGGCTTTTCTCCTTCCCCTTTTCCCCTGATTCTGCACTCTTGAAAAGAGTATTCCGTTAATCCTCTGCGGCAAATTGGCGAATCGGGTCCCCTTAAACTAGAAATCGTATCGACGAAACGCTCGAGGGACCGTCTTCGAGTGTATTCGACAAAATACGGTCGAAATGTCCCGGTAATTAACTTTCGCAAAAAGTACTGAACGATAAGAAGCTCGAACTACCGGAGAAATGCATGTGAATTTCGTTAATTCTTGTTTGGGTAAGAATGCCACTTCGATGTACGAATAATGCATGTGGAACCGGTGTGTATCTGTTTGTCGAGTACTTGAAACGTACATTCCGTCGTTGCAACAACGGGCTCTAAAGAATCGATAGAGTCGTGCGAAATGCCATTTGACATTCGGTACTCTGCGTCGTGCTTAAGGCAAACGCGATTCGACCATCGATTACGCCGTTCTATAATATACTCTGCAGACAAAATTGATTCCACGTTATCGTTTAACGACGCGCGACCATCTCGGCCGGACGCGTTAGCGAAAACGCGTAGGAAACCATCGGCGAGTAAATACAATTGTATACCGTTTAAGCAACTGCTGGTTCGNGTCTGTATGCCAGAGTAAAACCGCGCTTATTCTTTCCAATTTCGTTGCTATGACGTGCGTCGATCGCATTATTCGCGAAACCAAATCCTGCTTGATGCCAGTACGAAATGTTATCGGATATTTTCTTTAAATTTATTTTTCACATTCTACTGCTTCTCGTTAAAAGATTGTCGTATCTTGGCAAAATTGTTATCAGCTGCGAGCAGCAGCAAATCGTATAAACCGTCTGTAAGACCGTCCGATCGAAAGAGCAGCTTGGTGAGGTAAATAAAAGTTTCGGCTTTTCTCCTTCCCCTTTTCCCCTGATTCTGCACTCTTGAAAAGAGTATTCCGTTAATCCTCTGCGGCAAATTGGCGAATCGGGTCCCCTTAAACTAGAAATCGTATCGACGAAACGCTCGAGGGACCGTCTTCGAGTGTATTCGACAAAATACGGTCGAAATGTCCCGGTAATTAACTTTCGCAAAAAGTACTGAACGATAAGAAGCTCGAACTACCGGAGAAATGCATGTGAATTTCGTTAATTCTTGTTTGGGTAAGAATGCCACTTCGATGTACGAATAATGCATGTGGAACCGGTGTGTATCTGTTTGTCGAGTACTTGAAACGTACATTCCGTCGTTGCAACAACGGGCTCTAAAGAATCGATAGAGTCGTGCGAAATGCCATTTGACATTCGGTACTCTGCGTCGTGCTTAAGGCAAACGCGATTCGACCATCGATTACGCCGTTCTATAATATACTCTGCACACAAAATTGATTCCACGTTATCGTTTAACGACGCGCGACCATCTCGGCCGGACGCGTTAGCGAAAACGCGTAGGAAAGCATCGGCGAGTAAATACAATTGTATACCGTTTAAGCAACTGCTGGTTCGTTGTGTCGGCATTACTTTCTCCGTCCTCGACGGATGCTACGTAATAGCCACGCGTCATCGTCAAATTGAATAATTTCACGTAATCAACTTTATTCTTTCGCGTCGCAGACGTGAAACTTGCGCCCCGGCGACAGAAATTACATTTTTATCGGCATCCTGTATTCCGGACGGAGCTCTGCATCTTTGTCGACCTACTTTGGTACAGAGGATCCTACTTACGGAGCCGGTTTCTTAAGAATAACCGATGCGCGGGAAGAATAGGTCGTTCGCGTTATTTTTTAATACGAATAAGATACGTTCGAAAAAATCTTACATTCGTTAGAAATGAAAATCGAAGCGCGAGATGCACTCAGTCTCGACTTTTTAAGGTAGTTTCCTTATGAAAATTGAATTCGACTTATTACGTCATTTCGATAATTGCCCAACTGATGATTCATACACATGCGAATACGATAACACCCCGTTATCATAATATCCTCGTCTTTTAATCTTACCTATAACGGAACCAAGGTTAGAATAACAAGCCCGCCGAATGTGTCCCGTACCCTCCGTTTATACGTCTCGGAACACCTTTTACATCAAATCACAATGCCAAATATTATGTGCAATTAGAATCTAGTCTATAAATGTACAGGTACCGCAAACGATTTTGTCGTGGCGCCATGTGAAATTGAAATTGGCTGAAAATCGTTTGAAGTACCTGTACAGTTTTATGCAAACTATTGATTATGAATCGATTGATTTCTCGTATGATTTAATGTTAATCTTCAATTGGAATATCTNAAAATCTAGTCTATAAAAGTACAGGTACCGCAAACGATTTTGTCGTGGCGCCATGTGCTATTGAAATTGGCTGAAAATCGTTTGAAGTACCTGTACAGTTTTATGCAAACTATTGATTATGAATCGATTGATTTCTCGTATGATTTAATTTTAATCTTCAATTGGAATATCTGTCGGATATTTTTATGGATAGATGTCTTAAGACTCGCGAACGGGGGTGTACGTAATACGCATTTCACTAAAGTCGGCATGAATCACGAGGAAGTGCTCGAGCGAGGGTCGTAACGAACGTAAAGAAATCAATAGGGAAAATGACGCGAGCTCGGTCACGACATGTGCTATTGTAAATTATATACGCAATGTGAGAAACTCGCCGCGTGCCTCGGGGGGCTGCCCGATGCAAGTTTGAACGACGCGACCGCACCTGGCCGGGGTTGAACGCTCTTTCGATCGCGATAATCTTCCCAGAACCGCGCGACGTGTTTAATACCAAACCAACAGCTTCCAATTTTAATATTGCCCATTTTATGTACAGCTGACAAGAAATGTCTTGTCATTTTATGTTAAGTTAACAGCTAATGCCTTTCAAAATTTTGTAGAATTTTCCTACTATATTTTACTATTGTTAATTATATAGAACCGAATAAGATAATTTAGAGAAAAAGTAATGATTTATTTCGCTTGGCGATGGCACAAATCTTTTTTTTCTTCCGATTGAAATGCTTCCACGAAAGATTCCTGTACTCTCGTAAACGTCGGTCACGATTGTAATTAGAACGTGAATCGTGACGACTTTATTGGTCGCTAAGGTATTTAATACTTTAATAGCTCGAACTGCTATATACGTTAGATTAATATCGATGAGTCAGAACAATGCCGCGTAACCTAAATAGCGCATCCCAGGTGCTCTTTAGAAATTACCTATATTCCTGCTTTCTCCCTACCTCTCTCTCTATCGTCGATCGGGCGCGATTGTTTCTCAGCCCTGAGTTATTTACTTGATGAGCAAGCAACATGTCGATGCATCTTTTTGCTGTTAATTAAAAGTACAAAAAAAATGATAACCTGCATGTCTGCTCCAATTATAAAATAATTATAAATATGTGTAAAGAGTCTTATGTGAATTTAATGAATAATGATAAACGACGCGGCGATAAAAAAAATGATTGATAACAATTGTCTCGAGGTAGTGTCTTAATATATTCATAGGACTGTTTATGAGAGGATTTCATGGCCAAGTCGAAAAGCTATTTTGATCTGAAAATTTTCTTCCTAGGAACGGCCTTCGAGAAATTCCAACGTTCGCCGGACTTATTTAGTTCAAACAATTGTAGCAAAATTCTAGCTGTTTTCAGTTTTCGCTTGTTTGTTTAATGTTACATCGGTTGCAGGTGTAGCGACGACCTGGATATGAAAAGTCTCGTAATACTAAGTTAATCAATGACGATTTTTGATTCCGATTACCGCATCGAGATTGCGTTCGATTTACAAATGGCTAGGAACGAAATTCGATTACGTCGAGTTTGTAATTGATTGATGAATTATAATATACGGGGAAAGTCGAAGCGTAAAAGAATTTCAGCTCTTCCGGCGGACTCTTGATTCTGTTTAGAAAGTATTTTATTAGCAACGTTGCGTTCTTCTTCGGGGAAACGGGGAATCGTCGTCCAACTGTTGCGAAATACCCGGACCTAAACCGTTCAGATCAGAACAACGTTTGTTATCTCGTTCATCAAATTAATTACAGCTCAATCGGTTGTTCTGTCGACGCTCGATAATCAAGCATAGTAATTAATTTCGTCGAGACGCGACTTCAAGCTGGATTTATTAGTGTGCCGATGTCTATACGTAGGAGAAATGATGAATGCTGCGTGTAACGTGTGAAATGTGGCCTCGCTCTTTACCGATTACGTGGCCTACATTTTGATCCATAGTTCTCGATTCGGGTGTTGGCTATCTGGTGTAATTGATCTCGATGGACGACGTAACCACACGTTCAGTAACTTTCTCGCCGCCACTTTGTACCTACTCTATACGTTCCCGTATTTCTGTCTATCCCCCTCTATGTATGCCTACCTCTCTCCCGTGTTTCCTCCCGAGGTTCGAGAGTTCCTTCATCTTTTTTGGAATGCCTACAAATCTTACCGATCTTATGTAATGCGTCTTGTAACTCGGAGGAAGAACGAAAGAGAAATTTGTGTACGGCTTGATAATCGAATCTCAATTGAGATTTCTGGGATGGCTTAGTAGAGAGTTACAGAAAACCTGACAGGATTCGTAATTAGTATCAGCGACCGTCTCGAACAATTCTTTGGACTCATGTAATTAATCATGTAATAAATCACGAATGGTTTCATTATTCAGTCGAATGACAAAACGGAAACGATACATGCACATACATAAACAATCTTCATTTGTTTATTCATGTTCATTCTTTTGAAATGTTGCATGTGTTAACGTCTTGCAAATTCGCAATTTGTTCTTGAACGGGGTGGAAATCCAAGTACTCGAATTCTTTTATCATTTTTTGTTGTTTTGCCTGTTTATGTTGTACGCTGACGTCTTGTGTTATTGAAAACTGCTCGACGACTGGATATCGGAGCTCGTCTCGTCTTTATTTGTGTGCTCCCGGTTAGCTCGATACAATTCGAGTCGAAAGACAGCGCAGACGATTTTTATTATATTTGTCTATCTTTTTTTCCGATTCATCGTATTAGAATCTTATTTAGTCGACATCCTTTCTCACAATTGATCACAGATTGAATAATATATTAGAAGACGTCATGGAGACTTCAAGTATTCGTGGAAAAAAACGATTATTGACGTAAAGTTCGCATGAAATTATGCAGGAGAATATAATATGCGTGCCACGTGCTAGATTGTAAAAATCCGGTGGGGCAAAGTATCATACTCGTTGACGATACTATTGACTTATTATAAGTGGCATGATATAACATTTTCTCCGCATTTTATTCATTGTACGTTTGACCTTGTTTTTGTTAGATTGCAATAATCAAGTTGAGCATATTCAGTCACGGTGCCATAAATCCTAATGTTGATTTGTAAATCAGAAAAGAAATATTAATGAAAGTAAGTAGTCAAGTGTTGTTTTTTTTTTTGGTAGTTCACTGAGAATAGATAACTGATTGAATTATGCGCAGTATCGATTACCATATCGTCGTTTTATTATTGTTCAGAATCCGTGTAAACAGTACAACGACACGCTTCGTAACAAGTCCGCGGAGTAAAAGAGGTCTGGACAAAGTCGATAACTCCGCAGAGGAAAGAGAACGACCAGATTACTCTCCTCCAGTCTTTTATATTTAGCTTAGCAACATTTTCATTATCAGACCGCATAGTTTTCAACCGTGTACCGAGATTCGCGCATGCTCTTTGCCGAATTTAAAAAATGCTTTTATCGGTCGCACGTGTCGCCGCGATTAGTCGGCTACACGCCTCTTCCCGATAAAACATTTACCCGATAACCACCGTTCAGACCCATTATTTACCTGTCGCTGCTTCCTCAGTTTCCAATTAACCCGTTATTATTCCATGGACAAAAAGAAAGATGTCCTCGCCGATTCAATAAGTATTCTTTCGCCGTTTTATTTCAAGCAAAAAGTAGGCTACTTCATTGATTACGCTCGTTTAAATCGGTATCAATGTCTCGCGCAGAACTTTCATTAAATTTATCGCGTCCTTAAAACAATTTCTGGCTCTAACTCGAAATCATTTACTATTAAACTGCATTTATGGAAAAATTGAATCGCCATAAAACATACAAAATAGTCGCGAGTAAGAACTATAAAAGTTTAAGTATCGCGTCGCTTGGACGATATAAGAAAACCTAAATCACATTACTTTTTGACGAACGTCTTATGTTAAAACTCCGCAGTCTGTTCGTTCTGTTCATTTTCATCGGGCTTGAGCCAGCAGTAAATTATTCTGTTAAGGCAATTTGTAACTCGAAAAGTTGCAAGCGGCGAAAAATTCGCAGACGTACGAATGTACTTGCACGCGCGGCCGATCGAGGATCGTTGCGGAGGCCACGCGCGTAATTCGGTGACCCGATTCCGACGTGCAGGGCAGTCGATAATCGAATATGCATTAATTCGGATGGGATGGCTTAACGCCACGACTTAATTCACCTTTGCGTATTTAATCGATCCGCACAGTCACCGTGTCCCAATTTTTGTTTCTGTCCGCCGATTAGAAAACGAAATTAATCGCTCAACCTTATCGGTCGTTCACGCGTATGTCATGGTTCACGCTGTTCAATGGTCAGTTAATTTGGCTCATTTCCATCGTACACCACGGGTCATAAACGTGTTAGAATAAAAGTTTATACAATATTGATATAGCGTTTCCTATAATCAATTAATGAAATAATTGATAGTACTTTTCCTGTTCGTGATTGGTATTGTTGAAACGTATGAGGATGAACGATGTTTGACAAATTCCGATGATTCACCGCGAGAGGACTTTCTCGAAATAGGCGGAAACTCGCAGCGGAAAAATCTATACATTTAAATGGCGAAACCAATCTTTAATACTTCCGCGAAAACCACTTCGAGACGTGTGAAAACGTGTTACGTTTACCCAAGAGATATTTACTCGTTTTACTTGAAAATCTTCATGATTACTAAGTTCAAATTTGTTCTTGTTCCAGACTCGAGCCAAGATGACGACTCTAGTAGCGGATCTGGTGCACGGCTACAGGGACATGATGGACAACAAATCAGGTAAGATTTATACATACCGAATCGATATGGATTACATTAAGTAAGCTGCGTTTAATTACATTAAAAACTCTCGTCAGTATCAATATTTATTTAATATCCACCAAATGTAAAACGAAATGAATTCGTCAGTAAAATCGTATTACCTTTTCTTGTTATACTTCGTGTTCGGGTATTGACATAAAAAACAGGGAACTTGATTTAATGCTAAAAATAATTGTCCAAGGTTTTACGATAAATTAATTCAGGGCTGACGAAAGCGGAGAAATACGCGTCGGATAGTTTCGGTTTCGTAACGTCCTACAAATGGGGACACGAATCTACTACTAGGCGCGATTCGAGGAACGAGGACCACGCCGCCGCCGCCGCACATATACGCAGGTGGCGAAGCCGCGTATTTGTCGTGCATATTTTTTCAAAACGACTTCTTCCTTCCAGGCACCGCCTCGGGAGGTGCGCGCGTGTCAATAAAGTGTCGTAACGTCACTTCCATCCTGTTCCCAATTTCCCTTACGAGCCGAAGTTGAAATTCTCTCGAACGCGTCATTCTGGAATTTCGAAGACCCACGCTCCTATTGGCCAAAAAGGAATTAAAAAAAAAATCTGTCCGTGTCAGCATTTCCCAAGGAATCGATTCGCTGACACACAAAAGGTGTACACAAAGGTAGCCTCGGTTCTTTGAGTATTCAAGATTCACGTTTCCCCAATTAGTTTACAGAAAATATTCGTACGTAGGTCTCGAATTTCGGAACCAATGCAAATATTCCACGTTACGTACAGTGAGTCATGAGGGTATTTTCGTTTACGCATTCATACTCTCTGAATATGTTTGATACGTTTTACGGCATATCCGAAGACATGCTTAGTGTGTGGATATTAACAGGTATTCTTTAACACTTGAGGCGTAGAAGTCTTTGGTGCTCATTTATGAAGAGCTAACAGCGTTTACTTCTAAAAATCGACAGAAGGCCGCGGCAACTTCACAGACACGGTGTTAGCGACACGAGAACTTAGTAAGAGCGAGCGGTTGTTAAAGGGGCGAGCGAGTCTCGTCGGCGGGTCTCTTTCACGTTCCCGTGCTACACGCTAACGTGGATTATCGATTTAATACCGGCCAAGCCAGTAGGCCGTGTTTTCCGCTAATCGTGTCCCCGTGTAGACCAAGAGGCGCCCCTCGCCTGATTACACCTAACGTTGTTGCTGCGCCGCTGGAATCCGTTCTTGCATTCACATACGATGATGCTCATTCGGCTAAACTAAACGTTCTCGCCTGCTGTGCCGTCCCGTCCCGGTTATAATAAGATCACCACGCGATTTTAGTGTGCGCACGATCCGTTTAACCCATTTCCAACGTATCAAAGAATGTCTTTTTTGTTCAATACGTTTTATATAGATGAGGTAAACGACGAGGAAGGAAAATTTCGTGTATTTATCATTCGGGATCTCCGGATTTAAGAGGGTCTAATTGCAAGGTAAACCGGGGGAGAATTGTTTGGTAAACGTTGAAAGAATCGCCAGGACCATGTGTTCATACCCCTGATCTTGCTGTCTGATAATCGGTTCTTTTCTTATCCAAACATCTCTTGTCTCGTTCGCTAAATACCGAGGCTACAGAAAAAGAAAATGAACAATCGAGGTGTATCGAGAAGTAGGCTGCGTCCAGCGAGTTATGCGAGTGCGAAAGTAATTTAGCGGAAGTTGCGGCTCGAACGAACGAACTCTGCGCTTCTACTTGCGCACGGGGTTGGTTGAATAAAAAAAAAAAAAGAGCGCGGAGGAATTCATCCAAGCTGACGGCCATCGTAGACTCTTCTTCTCCCCCGTACCCTGAATTTTCCACGCTCGGGAATCATCCCTTTCGTTTCGTTGCTCTCCTATGCCTCGCCGCCGCACTCGAAACTTTAAACGAATCGCCGAGTTTATTGTCGCGACTCGTCGACCGTGCACGCCACGCATCATTGTTAGACTGCGTTTTCTGAAATTTATTCTTCCGAGAACAAGGAGGGTGAAAGAAATTTTCCGTGACGAGCCAATTAAAGGGATAGGATTTTTCAATTTATCTACTTGTACAGAGTGGATCCTATTTTAATGAAAAAAAAAAAAAAATCAATTGTGTATGAAATTAATTTTCTTTTGACTTACATATATATGGCAATTTGACATGGGCATATTAGATTAAGGAAATGTTCACATCCGCCAACTATTGGCTAATATTATAATGCTTCCTGAAACTATGTATTAAACGACACTACTTTTCATAATAGCCAGTCTGTAAGTCGTTGACATTTTTAATCTAAATAATTTTTGCATCCTATGAATATTCAGAAATTCATAAAGTGTGCAAATATTGGCATGAGCTAAGTACAACTTTTAGTTGGATAAATTGAAATTAATGCTGATGTATTGAATGGAATTACCGTTTATTAATTGATAATACGTGTTGATGCAAATTTTATTTTGCATTTATTTTCTTTAAGTTTCTTTTCTTTTTCAATTACTGAAGTTTTACTGAATATTGAAAATTATCAATGATTTTTCGACAGACCGCATTCTCTACAGATGTTTTATTTTGTAAGAATCTGCAGTTGTCATCATTGTCTGCATAAATCATATTATTGAAGCGTGAATTTTATGCGAAAGAAATATATTTCACTTCGTATTAAAATCTGCAGTGTAAATTCGTTGATCGAATGATTCGATGAATTAATGACTAAGGGGAACTGTTGACAACGTGACAGGTGCATCCAGTACATATTCAGATTGCATAATTCTGCGGGCAACTTCTAAATCACGCGGCGCGATTGCTCCACATTTCGACGTGCATATAATAACCACCGTGTCGCGTCGGTTATGAAATCCGCTCGTCGTCGTGTGTTCACGTTCGCCTTTTGCGAAAAGGGAATGCCACCTTGCTCTCCATTTCCATTGTTATGTAATCGTTTCGCGCACCGTGACCGCGGATATGTCTCTCGTTCTTAGGAAATTACGTGCCGCCGATGTCCAACTATCCGTAAAGGAAACGAGCCCAGCACGTCTCGTGCGAATATCTTTGACCCATTCCCATTTACGCGACTAACAAAAAATGAGTTGAGAATTATGCTTCACCGTTTATTTATTACGTTTCGTCGATTGGCAACTATAGTTTTGATCGTTTGATTTACGTATAAATCATAAATCAGTCGAGACGTCTTGGAAAGAATTGATATTACGAAAGTCTTTCTCTTATTTTGCTGTAAGATTATGGAATTTAATCGATGGATATTTCCGGAAACAAGAGAATATTTGATTTTTATTCAGTAAAATCGAAATACGTAAACGTGTTTTCGACGTGGCTCGTCAAATAACACCTCATTATTTCGGCAATCATTGCCTAATCACGGAATTCAAAACAGGTTTATTCACACGTCTCGTATGAATGATATCGTGACCTTTCGAAGCAATGTATGCTGTTTAAATCAGCACTCTTTTTTTCCATTGCTTATTATCCATAAATCAATGTGATGAAATAATCAAACATTCCGTCGATCAATACGTCGTAAATCATATAGTTGTAACCGTGTATAATAAATCATGAATGGTTTCAATAAAATTGCATGTGCAGACAATTTAATCAATTTGAAGATGTGCAGAAGATTTGATCAATCAAAATCGTGTCGTTAACTAGAGTTTGATTACACGTATGGCTGAAGCATGAGAAACGTTTCTTTAATCGATCTTCCTAACGAGGGGACTAAACGTGGAAAAAGTACACATGGCTATAAAATTGTTGTCAAACAAGGCAATCTACGTACGTGGCAAGTGTACAAGTACGATAATCGCGAACTTTTCTGTGTAAGGAAAAGTCGAGCGAGTATGTAGGTATATCGATTGAAACTTATTTTCCTTGGTGTATGAAACGTTCGATTAACTCCTCTTTTATAAAACACTTTGGCGTCGCGTTACTGTTTGAACGGAACACGCGAGAGAGCACGCGCTAACCAGTTTCAATTTTCTCCGATACATACGAAACTGTTCAATCGGCCGTTAAAGTAAAGTATTGGATTATTATTCTCTTCTAAATATAATCTCCAGCGTTAAAGAGGTTAACGAACCGAGACGCCTGTAACTTCGTTGTCGTTTAATCAGAGGAAAATCGTAATAACTTTATCGCATCGTAATTACGGCGATGCGTGAAGAAAGGAAAGGTAGAGGAACGACAAGAAAGGACGATTGTTTGCTTTCTATCGTCGTTTGGGAATCGACAGTGAAAATCCGATAATTAAGATGCTTCCTGAGTTAAACGAATTTTCTGATTAAAAATAAAAGGAGTCTCTCTTCTTATTTCGTTTCAGACAGGAAAATTCTATTCTTATCGAATTTATATAACATTGTTTATGAATCAGTTTAGTAATAATTGCGTACGTTTAATTTTATTACGTATTTTAGTAAAAATTTGTCGCTGGTAAATGCGGCAAGTTTGTCGTTATTAAACACTGGTTTAATTAGGGAACCGCGAACGAATTTAGAACGAGGGTGTAAAATTCGGGCAGATGATACGAGATCGCTCGCAGCGGAATCCTTCATTTGCTCAGCAGGGGTTGGTTTCTAGCCGAGCACACGTACACGTCCCGAACGCCTCGCGTTTTAATATACCTTTTCAAATAGAGCTCCGGCTCTCTCTCTTAATTTCAACAATCCGCAGAATCGCTGCTAACGATTCCTTCTATTCAACGCGATATTAATTAGTCGGCAATCTTCCGGTTCGATCTCAGTTTTAATACCTTGAACCATAGGCTGAATCAGTAAAATTTCTCGTCTCAAATTATCTAGCTGTTCGTTTTATTTGAAGGAAATATATTTTAATTTGTCAAAAAAACGGGGATACGTTTTTTGTGATATAAAGAAAATTTTATAAATAAGAAAGTAATAGATATTTTGTTAATGAGAAAAAGTACTGGTCTCATGAGTGTTTCATTGTGATTGCAGATCCCAGAGTGAACCATTGGATAATGATGAGCAGTCCTATGCCAACGATGGTGATATGCCTGTGTTACGCTTACTTTAGCAAGGTTCTGGGACCGAGGCTAATGGAAAACAAAAAGCCTTTCAACTTACGAGGAATCCTCATAGCTTACAACTTGATACAGACACTATTCTCCTCATGGATCTTTTACGAGGTTGGTTTTTGCTCTCTTATATGCGATCAATCATACCCTTGCCCGAAGGCATCTTTCATGATTATTTATCCCATCAGAATTTCAAACTCTAGTCAAACATTTGTTAAACTCGTGCGTGTCAGTTTATGTTTCACAGTCGAAACTGTTGGATCGAGTAATTCAAATAGATTGTCAAATTTAGTTTTAACCGCGTGCATATTCCGTCAGAAATTGCTTCAACGTAGGAACTGTAGTAAATCCATGTAGTAAATGAAACTTGTTAAAATTCTTATAAAAACTGAAAGAAACGGATTGCGATGTAGAATTCCATGATTATGTTTGTTTAAGGATATCAATTTTTGTTCAAGTATTAAAAAATGTTCTCCTGGTTGTTAGAATATGTTGGAAGGGTACACGCGTAGGTACAAGTGTCCCCTGGTCGGACGAAACTTGTTCAAACTAATTCGATTCCGGCGTATCATCGATCCCGTCTAGAATAATTAATAGCCTGTATCGGCAGCGATATGGCACGGCCGCGTCCCTCTCGGCCCCTTACTTCGTGAAAGTTAATGCCCGGCGGCTACGGTGGTGTTCGTGGCTCGCATAAACTCCCGCGTCAATGGAATTCATCGAGTCTAATGAAAAACGCTCCCGCGATATTTTCATTCATCAGTTTTACCATTGGTTCTCGATCGAAAACGGTGAAACGAGCTCCCGGCTCAATTCGATCGAATTAAATCGTAACAACGACCCGGTAATGGAATAATACGCTTCTTCCACGTCCAATTGTTTAGCAAATCGACGGAAACAACGTTTCAGCAGTTCATAATAGGTAGTCAAACATTTGTGTCACCTGGGTATAAATTGGCTTATAAAAGTTTTGTTCGATGGGATCTGGTAATGAGGAATCTTTTTATTGGTTACACTCGTTTTAACAATTAATATATTTACTTATAATTGTATTTACAAGATTCATAGTACTTGGTATTGTGGAATGTTTCGAATTAGCGGTTTGTAGATATTCATATGGGAAGGTGTTGGACGATACTCGAATCTAGGTCACTAGTAGAGCGACCTAATTGATCGGTCGTTCGGTCGAATCTAACTTTACGAGATAAATGTACAAAGAACGATAAAAATAGTATCCTATAATCATAGAAATTCTATTAATTATTTAAGCGTCACGCGATATGCTTACAGCTTTCGATATTTTGCATATTTTTATGCACACACTCCTCTTATTTTCTGTTGCCATTAATGGAAAAATTGTTATGAATTTTTAAGACGATTCGTAAAAATGCAATTTTTTTTATCACATCAGGTGAATTCGTTCGGGATCGAGTTCCCTGTTTTGTGAAAATAGAAAGGAACCGCGTTCGCGTGACGTTCGAGTTGTTCTCTGACGATGATCAAGAATGCGCGCGTGCTTATTTAATCGAATGCCGATCGTATTTGGTCTGCGCTTAGTATGTCGCGTGCATGCCCGTGTACAGTTATCTCATACGAGTCGTACTCACGTAGGACCGAATCGCCTGATACTTTCTACTTACGAGGCTTTTTTCGTCGCTCCGATCATCATTCGCCTCGACCATCACATAATTTCATACAGAAACTGTACATAGTATTTTCAAATCTCACATTTTTAACCATGGTATAGTTTCATTTTTAATTTTCCTTTGCTGGAATGTACAGAGTGTTTTAATTAATTTCAACAAGTATTTATCCTGTAGTTTAGATTAAGCGAAAGAGGATTTTAGCTTAAATCTAGAAATAGAAACGGCCTGTAGTTCGACGAACACTCTGATGATCAGAGAGCAACCGACTGTGACTGAAAATCAGAATCGTCGCGTTGGTTAGTTTCCCCATGTTCCTTTTTGTTTGAATCAGAGCCTATTTTTAACGCGCCGAGATTCGCGTGGAAACTGTCTGAAACCAGAAGAGAGGCTGGGCGACGCGGTGAACGAGCCGCGTATTAGAGTCGATCGAAGAGTATCAAGTGGCGTTGAGAGCCGTCTTCAAATATCGGGGGCCACGTCGTCGGATTTGATCGAGTAGGCGAGAGGATGCAAATCGTCCGAGAAGAGACGAGAAAAACGTCTCCACGGCCGTGCGCCGTCAAAATTCATTCGTAGAAAATCTGAACGTACGAGAGGACACGAATCTCCTCCGGCAATATTAATTTCATCGCACGTGGACGTAGATTAAAAAAAGCAGTATCAGAGTCGAGAATCTTTTACGATCGAGTGATACAAGAATAATTATTGGTCGACGATCGATTCTATGCCGTAACGTCGCTCGTCTCAAGCAAATTACGATCGGGGACGCATCTAAAATGTAAATTACGAGATTGATTCGATGATAGTAGGTTGTAAAAAATGTACGCGTCTGAACACTGTGTAAAGCCTGTACTCTAGCCGCTTAGTATATCGTTACGGTCGACGTGAACGATTCGACATTTCGACGTCGGGAGGCGGGGTACTTTCTGATAATGGACTGCCGTAAATCGTCCCCTCATCGACTCCGTACAATAACGAATCCAGCGAACATATTCATGAACGATGCGCAGACAGCAGGCGACATTTCCGACGTCGACGTAAACCGAGTCTAATAGAATTCAAATGAAATTTGCAAACGTGGCACGATATTCCGCCGATCAATATTCCTTACTTGCCTAAAAAGCCTCCCGCCGCGGCTACGCGATATCCAAACGTATTTTTACTAAACTATTCAAGTATATTATAAATTGCACTTGAAGCAAAAAATTACATTAAGTATCCAGATATTGTTTTAATTGAGTGGTCGAGACGAGAGCACGGAGTTATCGTTGCGATGTTCACTCGAGAGCTATGCAGTCTGCGATAAAACCTTCCAGGCTGAATCAGAATCTCGGAAATGTCAGTTCGAGTGCGTATAATCCGGCACGACATTGAAATTACGTCTGAAGAATCACAGAAGTTGCTTAGAATCCAGGATCTGTCGTATGTCAATAAATAATTGTGCGATATGGAAATCAAGTTGGAAGCTGGAAAACAGTACCATTGGATGCGAGATTAATGATATCCGGCGTTTGGTTCACCGGATTCATCGTTAATCATCTATAGTGGAAATTCTTCCGGGAGTGGGACTACTTTTAAAGTCCATCAGCCGTCGCGGGCAGAAGTTCCGTTGTCAGGCTAGAGCTATTAGTAATTAGGACGTCACGAAAGTTCGAGTCGTTAGGTTTTATCATTCGAGGGGGATCTCGGAGGTTGCGAAAGGATATACGATTTTGGGCTACGCGGCGGCACGGAACCCCATTAACTAATCATACCGCCATTATCTAGGCTTTTAATTTTCATTCATTCCTTCGCTAAGTGGTATACAAGTTTAATCTGGGAAGCAATAGGAAATTTATTACCCATTCCGTTGGCTATAAGCTCGTGGTCGATTTCGAAAGACAGGATGTAACTGTAACTGCAATTTAAACCGAGTCTAGACTTCTCAAGTCCGCGACTTCCTCCAACTATCTACGAACGAATGGTATACTTTTCCGGGCCGGCGTTTGCGCCCGGGTATTGCAGTGAACGTAATTAGGGTTACCGAGGAAACTTGGGCACGGGGCCGTTACGTCACAGCCGAGTTACACACGATACCGGTGTGTCCTGTCGAGACCCCTGAGTTACTGCAAACCGACTGCAATGCCGGTGAAACGCTTGAGGACACCGGAGTAGTTTTACGACCCCCAAAGACCCTTCGAAATCCCGGCTTCCTGCGTCGGACGACAAATTGAACAAGTCCGGTTGAGTAACGGCTTCTCGATACCTANTCTGCGCTTAGTATGTCGCGTGCATGCCCGTGTACAGTTATTTCATACGAGTCGTACTCACGTAGGACCGAATCGCCTGATACTTTCTACTTACGAGGCTTTTTTCGTCGCTCCGATCATCATTCGCCTCGACCATCACATAATTTCATACAGAAACTGTACATAGTATTTTCAAATCTCACATTTTTAACCATGGTATAGTTTCATTTTTAATTTTCCTTTGCTGGAATGTACAGAGTGTTTTAATTAATTTCAACAAGTATTTATCCTGTAGTTTAGATTAAGCGAAAGAGGATTTTAGCTTAAATCTAGAAATAGAAACGGCCTGTAGTTCGACGAACACTCTGATGATCAGAGAGCAACCGACTGTGACTGAAAATCAGAATCGTCGCGTTGGTTAGTTTCCCCATGTTCCTTTTTGTTTGAATCAGAGCCTATTTTTAACGCGCCGAGATTCGCGTGGAAACTGTCTGAAACCAGAAGAGAGGCTGGGCGACGCGGTGAACGAGCCGCGTATTAGAGTCGATCGAAGAGTATCAAGTGGCGTTGAGAGCCGTCTTCAAATATCGGGGGCCACGTCGTCGGATTTGATCGAGTAGGCGAGAGGATGCAAATCGTCCGAGAAGAGACGAGAAAAACGTCTCCACGGCCGTGCGCCGTCAAAATTCATTCGTAGAAAATCTGAACGTACGAGAGGACACGAATCTCCTCCGGCAATATTAATTTCATCGCACGTGGACGTAGATTAAAAAAAGCAGTATCAGAGTCGAGAATCTTTTACGATCGAGTGATACAAGAATAATTATTGGTCGACGATCGATTCTATGCCGTAACGTCGCTCGTCTCAAGCAAATTACGATCGGGGACGCATCTAAAATGTAAATTACGAGATTGATTCGATGATAGTAGGTTGTAAAAAATGTACGCGTCTGAACACTGTGTAAAGCCTGTACTCTAGCCGCTTAGTATATCGTTACGGTCGACGTGAACGATTCGACATTTCGACGTCGGGAGGCGGGGTACTTTCTGATAATGGACTGCCGTAAATCGTCCCCTCATCGACTCCGTACAATAACGAATCCAGCGAACATATTCATGAACGATGCGCAGACAGCAGGCGACATTTCCGACGTCGACGTAAACCGAGTCTAATAGAATTCAAATGAAATTTGCAAACGTGGCACGATATTCCGCCGATCAATATTCCTTACTTGCCTAAAAAGCCTCCCGCCGCGGCTACGCGATATCCAAACGTATTTTTACTAAACTATTCAAGTATATTATAAATTGCACTTGAAGCAAAAAATTACATTAAGTATCCAGATATTGTTTTAATTGAGTGGTCGAGACGAGAGCACGGAGTTATCGTTGCGATGTTCACTCGAGAGCTATGCAGTCTGCGATAAAACCTTCCAGGCTGAATCAGAATCTCGGAAATGTCAGTTCGAGTGCGTATAATCCGGCACGACATTGAAATTACGTCTGAAGAATCACAGAAGTTGCTTAGAATCCAGGATCTGTCGTATGTCAATAAATAATTGTGCGATATGGAAATCAAGTTGGAAGCTGGAAAACAGTACCATTGGATGCGAGATTAATGATATCCGGCGTTTGGTTCACCGGATTCATCGTTAATCATCTATAGTGGAAATTCTTCCGGGAGTGGGACTACTTTTAAAGTCCATCAGCCGTCGCGGGCAGAAGTTCCGTTGTCAGGCTAGAGCTATTAGTAATTAGGACGTCACGAAAGTTCGAGTCGTTAGGTTTTATCATTCGAGGGGGATCTCGGAGGTTGCGAAAGGATATACGATTTTGGGCTACGCGGCGGCACGGAACCCCATTAACTAATCATACCGCCATTATCTAGGCTTTTAATTTTCATTCATTCCTTCGCTAAGTGGTATACAAGTTTAATCTGGGAAGCAATAGGAAATTTATTACCCATTCCGTTGGCTATAAGCTCGTGGTCGATTTCGAAAGACAGGATGTAACTGTAACTGCAATTTAAACCGAGTCTAGACTTCTCAAGTCCGCGACTTCCTCCAACTATCTACGAACGAATGGTATACTTTTCCGGGCCGGCGTTTGCGCCCGGGTATTGCAGTGAACGTAATTAGGGTTACCGAGGAAACTTGGGCACGGGGCCGTTACGTCACAGCCGAGTTACACACGATACCGGTGTGTCCTGTCGAGACCCCTGAGTTACTGCAAACCGACTGCAATGCCGGTGAAACGCTTGAGGACACCGGAGTAGTTTTACGACCCCCAAAGACCCTTCGAAATCCCGGCTTCCTGCGTCGGACGACAAATTGAACAAGTCCGGTTGAGTAACGGCTTCTCGATACCTACAGTGACGCGGTTGAGTTATATAAGAAAATTGTTGATCTAATCTAAATTATAGGGAACCAAAGTTTAAGCTTGTGACGCCAAGGAGAGATTATTAAACGACGGCAGCCTTGTGGAAAACAGGCAACATTTTTGCGTTGCGAAAAATTTTGTTTCATAGAACAGACCGGATGACTAAAGCTTGCGGTTCGGAAAATTGTACGAAAAATTGGTCTGACGTGCGTTTACCGTTTTAACGCGCGCCCTTGACACACAGGCTCTCGTTACCGTACGACCCACGCTCTTCCAACCGAGCTTTTCTAACTCTAGTTTAACACGGTCAAGTTTAATGGAATGCCCGCCGCGTCGATGATACCAATCGAATCGCACGAGTCGGATGTCGTGCGTCACGCGATGATAAAAGCCGATTCCCGATCAAACTCGCTCGCGCTCTAAAAAGGATCGTCGGAAGGACATTAACCAGCTACCGTATAAACAAATCGTAGAGATTAAAGAATTGTCACGACTCACGATCGTCTTCGTTTTCAAAAATTACTAATAAGAAAAACAGCGTGTATTTTCTCTTTTACATATGTATGTCGTTTCATTGTTTTCGACGAATATTTATAGTTATTTCATAATATACAGCCAATAATATCCAAGGTATATAATGCGAGAAAGAGGGCTGGTTGACAGTCGCCGTGTAATATTACTACATATATCGCTCAGAAAAACAAAATAGAATAATATCTTTTACATCGAAATAAAAGATCACGCAATAAACAAAAACAAAAGAAAAATATATAATTATAACAATATAAATATAAAACAAAGAGAATAAAATAAAGTATGATAAAAAACAATAAAGAATAAAAATAAAAATAAAAATAGCTAATGTACAATTCAAGGTACAGAGTCTGGCTAATCCCTGAACCTGTGTAGAAATCTCCTTTTAAACTGATGGGATGAACCTGAGTAAATGTCCATATAAGGAGTAATATAATTCATTAGTGAGCAAATTCTGGTGATAGGATCAGTGAAGCCAAGATTTGTACGAAAGAAATCAGTTTTAAACAGTTTGATATTTCTCATATGTTCCTCTAATATTAATTATTGCCGGCGCAATGACCTTAACCCACCCTTTGAGTCGTTTCCTCTTTCCGCGAGTTTCACGGCGAAGGAAGAAATGGATAAAGTCCCACGAGGCGAGTTTTCGCGGCCGTGACTCGCTCGGAGATGCATAGAACTTTCCAATGAATATTAACAACAGTCTCGCACGCTCATAAGTCGCGCAAATTGAACATTGCGTTCACCAATTTTAGTGCTACACCGAATTTAGACCGTTCACTTTGCATGTGCATCCTGAATGATTCACCACAGCGAAAAATGTTAACATGCTGTCATCTGCATTTCATCAAAATTGACTACCGAATAGATTGAATGAATCATCCGGGATGTACATCCTTCGTTCAACACCTCTAACGTACGTGATTTCCAAAAATGGAAAAGACTATTTTTAATGATTTCATCTGTAAAATTTTATTTTTATCAGATAGACTGTTTATCACATCGTTCTCAAATTTTTCTCACATTAATGATCACATAGCAATAATTGCTATAGTTTGTCTGTGTAGCTAAACGTCTTAATGACGCTGACATAATGTGAAGCTAAATTTAAACCTACACGAAAGCAATTTCCAGTTGAATTTAAGAACCACTGGCGGTTTGGATTTGGCATCGTTGATATCTAGGATTTGCCCTTAAAAATGTAAACGGTCGCTGGAACGTTACGGTAAACGGTTATGCCCGTTTTATAGTTTCTCGTGTAAAGTCCTTCGTACACGGTAACGTTAGCCCTCGTTTAGAGTAGAATCGGTGCCACTTAGCCAATTATCACGAGACCTCTCGCGAGATTTTGCTTCCGTGACACGTTTCATGCGCACGCGAACCGCTCGATTTCAAGCGCGTCCAGCTTCCGCGAATCGAAAGTTCGTGCGATAATTACCACGCGATTAGACCAGCGTCACACATGACGCAATCCAGCTATTACTTTCTTAGAATTGATCTATTTGAATATTGAGATCTTCCGATTATATATATATACAATCAATGTCGTTTTTTTAAAGGTAGTAAAATATGC
The DNA here is from genome assembly GCA_019453355.1 of Ceratina japonica. NCBI lineage: Eukaryota > Metazoa > Arthropoda > Insecta > Hymenoptera > Apidae > Ceratina > Ceratina japonica. The sequence goes on along the minus strand of SMSR01015546.1, from coordinate 19,625 downwards.
ATTAACATTTGAGCTGCGTAAGCGTTTCACGTGCAATTGATCGAAAGGTTTCCACGAACGAATAAATGTATCTCGGATTATAAAATGGTCATCGTGGGGATAATTCGTGGTCCGGTTTTCCCTCGCGAATCGATGCCACGTTTTTAAGGTCGCGCGGGAGACCGCGTGGCCTGATTTGTTGGAAAAAATTACGTGCACGTTGGTGTGTACAAGGAGCTACAAGCGGGCGGCATTGTTCGTAATTCTCGAAGGAGCGCGTGGGCTTTTAGATTTTTGAAACAGCCGGAGAAAAGTCGTCTTGCCGAGAGAAACACAGCCTTTTGTTCCGCCCACTCCCGCCGCCCGGCTGTTTCGCCGGCTTTCCCGGGCTCCTTGATCGAACAAAGCGAGCAGAGGGACAGAGTTTCCCCGAGTGAAAAGCGACCGATCGTACGCTATATGCTGATTGTCGTGCTCTCGTTGCCGTCCTCCCCGGTGAATGCCCAAACCCCACCGCCCTTTATTATCCTCACTTTCCACCGTTTTCTTGTTTCAGTACTTGATGAGCGGATGGGCGAAAGGATACAGTTTCCGGTGCCAACCGGTCGACTACTCGAACAGCCCCATGGCGTTGCGAATGGCCAACACGTGCTGGTGGTATTACATCAGCAAGTTCACCGAGTTCTTCGATACCGTAAGTGCCGCCTTCCGGTCTCTGCTTTTTTTCCATCAACTTTTAATCGTTCGACGAAAATTCAGTAGTACAAAGAGAACCATTGCAAACAGACTGTCTGCATTTTGTTTTTATATAAAACTTTATATAAAAAATGAAATTTTAATGATCAATGCATTGCATCGACCATTATATGAAATACTGAATGTTCATTATATTTGTGGTCACCAGTAATTAATGATAAAATGAATCCAATGTCCAATGCATTTAAGGATCTTATTCGGGTCTAATTGTAAATCGTAATTATGAAAATAGCTTGGCTGCTGGAATGAGTCAAGATAGCCATTCGCTGTTGCCTAATGTAGCTCTGCTATTAAACAGTACACTCGGCTGTGTACCGTTGCATTAGACCGTGTTCCAGGCATTAGATAGCTGCTATTAGAATTGCTCATCGAACGGAAATCCGTGTTGCACTCGCACAATAGTAAAATCGAGCCCTTTCGACTCGGTGTATATACGTACACCTCGCGCGGGGAAAGACCAATCGGCCTTAAAACCAATGTGGAAAAGTAGGTCGTTTCGCGTCATCAAGCTACTTAAATATAATAAAGAGAAAATCGTCCCTTGAAATGAGAAAAATAATCCTGTATACAATTCATGTTGTGTGCAGTCTATTTGCGAGGCTAGCTTGATGAGGCTTTAACGTTACATGATAAAAGGTATCCCCTGAGAATTTCGCATTAGTAACCTTGTAGTACTCTACTTTTCCACCTTCGTTATAACGGGGTGGGATTGTATCACGAACGCGTGGGCGTATCAGAAGTTTTAAATCAAGGTTGGGCCAGATAAAAACAAACATGATGCTAAGTAGAATTTATTTAGATACTAATTGATAATTGCGTGACACAAAAAATCGTTTGACGACGGACGCAATTTTGTTTGCAGCTCTTTTTCATTCTGAGGAAGAAGAATCAACACGTGTCGACGCTTCATGTGATCCACCACGGTATAATGCCGTTCTCTGTTTGGATGGGGCTCAAGTTCACACCGGGTGGCCACAGCACTTTCTTNAAGTTCACCGAGTTCTTCGATACCGTAAGTGCCGCCTTCCGGTCTCTGCTTTTTTTCCATCCACTTTTAATCGTTCGACGAAAATTCAGTAGTACAAAGAGAACCATTGCAAACAGACTGTCTGCATTTTGTTTTTATATAAAACTTTATATAAAAAATGAAATTTTAATGATCAATGCATTGCATCGACCATTATATGAAATACTGAATGTTCATTATATTTGTGGTCACCAGTAATTAATGATAAAATGAATCCAATGTCCAATGCATTTAAGGATCTTATTCGGGTCTAATTGTAAATCGTAATTATGAAAATAGCTTGGCTGCTGGAATGAGTCAAGATAGCCATTCGCTGTTGCCTAATGTAGCTCTGCTATTAAACAGTACACTCGGCTGTGTACCGTTGCATTAGACCGTGTTCCAGGCATTAGATAGCTGCTATTAGAATTGCTCATCGAACGGAAATCCGTGTTGCACTCGCACAATAGTAAAATCGAGCCCTTTCGACTCGGTGTATATACGTACACCTCGCGCGGGGAAAGACCAATCGGCCTTAAAACCAATGTGGAAAAGTAGGTCGTTTCGCGTCATCAAGCTACTTAAATATAATAAAGAGAAAATCGTCCCTTGAAATGAGAAAAATAATCCTGTATACAATTCATGTTGTGTGCAGTCTATTTGCGAGGCTAGCTTGATGAGGCTTTAACGTTACATGATAAAAGGTATCCCCTGAGAATTTCGCATTAGTAACCTTGTAGTACTCTACTTTTCCACCTTCGTTATAACGGGGTGGGATTGTATCACGAACGCGTGGGCGTATCAGAAGTTTTAAATCAAGGTTGGGCCAGATAAAAACAAACATGATGCTAAGTAGAATTTATTTAGATACTAATTGATAATTGCGTGACACAAAAAATCGTTTGACGACGGACGCAATTTTGTTTGCAGCTCTTTTTCATTCTGAGGAAGAAGAATCAACACGTGTCGACGCTTCATGTGATCCACCACGGTATAATGCCGTTCTCTGTTTGGATGGGGCTCAAGTTCACACCGGGTGGCCACAGCACTTTCTTCGCCCTCCTAAACACCTTCGTTCACATAATAATGTACTTCTATTACATGTTAGCCGCGATGGGTCCCGAGTACCAAAAATACATCTGGTGGAAAAAGTACCTGACTACCTTGCAGATGGTGAGTAAACTAGACTCGGACGGTGTATCCCCTCTTCTGATTTTTACGGAGCCAATGTGACAATTTTTGTTTCAGGTGCAATTTGTACTGATCATGAGCCACCAGTTCCAGCTACTGTTCACCGAGTGCGATTATCCGCGGGGCTTCATGATCTGGATCGGTCTGCACGGCGTTCTTTTCCTAGGTCTCTTCTCGGACTTTTACAAAGCGAAGTACGGGGACAAGGGAAAGAGAAGAGAGTTGAAGAAGAGCGTGCAGAACGGTTCGACTGGCCTCTGCATGCCAGTGCTGGAAGACTCAGTGCCGCGGCAGAACGGTGTCTCGTCGTACGCGACGATTTACAACAAAGAGTACAACAGTTGTTACAGCAACGGAACGAATAACGGTTACGTTGCCAACAATAACACGGAGAAGAAGCTCGCTTAGGGCACCGTTTTGGCAAGGCATCGTAAACCGTCGTCGCCATCGTCGTCCAGACAGCAAATCGCGCGACGCGTTACACATTTAATCATACGTTCAATCTCAACCCGGCACTCCGAGGATCGTGCCGCGATTCTGTACAACACAACATACACACGCGTAAACATGCACACGAAACAAGCAGGCACAGGGAATACGTCGACCGACTCGGTACTCGAACAGTGATCGCGCATGAAACTACCGGAGGGGAAGATTCCTCCTCCGCCTTGGACGTAGCCGATATGTGAGAACAAACTATTACGGTAGTTGAAATTCGTCGCGGAGTCTGTGTTCAAGTTCACTGCAAGTAGAGTCGTCGACGAGAAAGAGAGAGAGAGAGAGAGAGAGACAAAGGGAGAGAGAGATCAAGTCGCAGCGTTCGATTAACTGCTAACGCTTTAAATTATTTCAGGAACTATATCAACGAGCTAGTGATTACGTTTATCGTTCGACGGGTTAATCTGACGGAGGTTATACGTATAAAGACTATTACTGAGTAATATATACATATATGTATATTATTAATAAGGAAAGGGCTCTTCTGCACGTATTGTTATGTATATGCATTAATTATATTAAATCGCAAACCGCAACCGGATTGCGGATCGCTCCGTGAACAAGTCGTTGGCGCTCGTCGATGGCTTTACGAAACAGAAATTCGGAATTAGGAACGCGAGGATACCGGAGATAGAAAATGAAGCGGACAAGATTAAAACGCGCACACGATGAGCGAGAGGAGAATTGAATAAACCCGATCTTCATCGGGACATTCTATTTTCCCGCACGCGGTTCTCGCATGACAAAAAAAAAAGAAGAGTGCGACGCGTGCGGTTATGATGTATGCGTGAGCGAGTGTGATCATTTGTTAGTTGTAAACGTGATAACGAGGCATTTCACTTTGGGACACACCGAAACGATCCCCTTCCACCAATCCTCCTACCTCCTCCCTCCTTTACATCAGATTCCCTGATTGTCGTCCGACTCTGTCTCTCTATTGCCCCGATTGTGTTCAAAGCTTTGGTGTTCGTCCTAGAAAATAAGCGTCTGTCGATTCGCGTTCGAAGGAGGAATCGCGTAACGTACTCCTTCCTCTCGGAGCTTGATTCTCTGTCTCTAAACTCGTGACAATTCTATCGGGAAACCGCGTACAGCTAGGAAACTCGTTGCTTCGATGGCTTTTTTTATATAGCTCACGATGTAACATGTCTTTCTTTTGTTATTTTTTATCGAATACTTTACGAACGTTTTAAGTTGTGCGTAAAAGAGAAAAAGCGCAGAGTCAAGCTTCCGAGGAGTGAAAAAAAATTCCCTCGGCAAAATTAATCTCATGTTCACCGATAAAATTGGAAGAAAATCGAATGCCGATCGTTCGAATCTACGCGTAAATTATAAATGCTAGGAAACGCATAGAGGAAGGGAAGAGAAAACGTTTATCTAGGAATCATATAAAAAGAAATTTCTTGTTAAGGTTACAAACTTTTGTACACTTCCTATTACGGAAAGATGAAGGTTTTTATTTATGACCGCACAGAAATAAAAAATCTGAGGAAAAAAAGAAAAAGTAAAAGAACAATTCGATCCTACAAATTTGATGGCTGTATATTTTTACAAAGAAATAGATCGATCGCATAATGGTAATAATAAAATGATACTAATAATAATAGTAAAAGAAACGTTGACGTTAAAATGGTGTCAAAAGACGTGCTTTCCCGTGAAAGTATTCGTGTAATGAAAAAAAAAATTTATTATCGATAAGTTTTAATAACGTATTAGAGAGATATTTGAAGATGAAAAATGGTCTATGATAGAAAGGGGTAAACGGAAGGTGAAGATAACGTCGACAAGACTGTTAACGTAGTCGTAAACGAAGAACGTATACATATATGGAAAATATGATTTCACCGAATCTCAAAGAACGAAGCTCTTGTTTTCTCCCGTTGCATCAGCCTTTTAGTGATACGCGTAACAAGGTACAAGCGCATTCCTTCAGTCGCAAGGTTGACAGGGCCCTGCGCGTAGTTCAGCAGTCCATGTTGACTCGTTCCGAAATGTACAGGAATTGATCTACGAATTAACAAACAATTTTATATCTTTAACGCTCAAAACTCCCTTTTGTTCGTCCTTCTATGTTCATTGGTAATGATTGCAACTATGTATTATTCCGACATGAAGTCGATCATTGTATCGGTAGAGCTACGAATCGGTTCAAATCGTTCGTCACCGTTTTTTCACTTTTTTAATAAGTACACGTGTGAAACGCGCGGCGCATCATTTCTCTTTCGGAGCACACGTCCGCCCAGTGAGTACACGCTCCTTTTCAACTTCGCAATAACGAGAGACTCCTGTAATTATTCTTTTCTTTTTGATATCTCATCTATTTGTAAAATTAGCATAGAATGGAAAGCAATTTCGCACCTGTTAAAGTCTCGCAAATAATAATATACCGCATTGCATTGTTTTTAATCATTTGGGAAACACGTGAGTTTATTCTATGGAACCTAACTTGTGTCTGTCAATGAGGACAATAAGCCGCGTCGACGTCGGGACACGACGTTAGAACATTCTAGCGGAAGTTCGTAATACATATACTACCTACATAATACACACGCATCATTAAATACGCATTTGTACAAAGGTGTCATTTGTTATTGTCGAAAATTTCACGATCGGCCGTGATTATAATCCACGCGTTCTCCGCGTTCCTTTTCAAATTTCTATTGTTTAATAAAAACGGCAAATGAAAAAGGCTGCTTCTCGATGTACAAGTTTCGTATTTTTCTAAAACGACACGCGTGCGGGTAATTTTCTGCTGTGCACTTTTTCTAACGAGACTTCACAGAGCCCTAGGCTCACGAATTATATACTGACGAATCTCCAGAAATATCTTTACCGATTCATGCTGTTCAAGGCCAAGTCTACTTCGTGCCCTTTGCCCGAATGATTCCGACGTTTTGTTCGCTTTTTAAAAACCTTGGATCCTTCTGATCTGCGAATAAAACTTTCGAATTATTTTTGCGAGTCACGTCGTATTCAGGGAAGCCTTCGATGGCATTAGAATCGAAACAAGTTACGTCGACAAATGTGATTTATTTTTCTTTCACGGATCAAAAAAGGACTTTAATTGTTTCCCACACACACGCCTAGTTCATTCATTAGAGATCGAAAACACGCGATATCGTATACATGAATATTTGTGAAGAGAGAATTACACGCAAGTCACAGGATGGTCGATCGTCTTTTACTTGAAAAAGAAAAATTAGAAGACAAAAACGAAAAGTGAACCCATTGAGCCACGCGAAAGGTGACACACAAGCTGAGGCCGATGAGGCAAAAGAGCACACACACATCGTCATGTACCTACCTAATGTTACGAACTCTGTAATGATTATTGATTCTCATTATATTTTTGTACATAATTGGGGAGAATAACACGAGAATAAAGTGAATTTAAAAGGAGCGAGTTGCCTTCAGCAATGAACACAGAGAAATCGGTGTAATTTTATTTGATGATCGACACACCCCATCGAAACTGTTCACAGCGTCGAGGGATCAATTCTAGCTTGAAATTAATAACAAAATTACACGAAACAACCAAGTCCGTTTGAGATTTTTCAACACGTTTTCAAAAAATTATTTTTTCGAACCTGATCTTGTGTTCTCGATTTCCTTTCAGTGTTTCAACTTCTAGAATCGATCCTTCAAAACGTTCCACATTTTTATCAACAGCTTGTATACTGACTTCTGAACAAGTACACCAGAAAACAAAAAATAATAAACTATACATACGGAATTGAGTTTGAATAGTTTACGTGCGGAATGAAATGAAAATCGATTCACTGTTCAATGTATTTCATTTGCGTAATTCCTGTTTACGATGTAACACGAACAACAATTTTGGTCTGCAAATTTTCAACCTATTGACACAAGGATTTCATTAGTGGTCCGTCCTACATTTTCGACCCCTAACATACAATATTCAACAAATGTTTCCCCTGTAGAATCGCATTAACGACAATTTGCATACAATTTAAATGCCGTGATTTGCAGTGAAATTATATACTTAAAAAAAATCGTTACCACGTCACGATGACAGTCGAACGTTGAAAAAAGTTGGTTCAAATTAACCGTGAGACGATCAAATGATACTAATTAAAAGACGGTAGGTTATGATAATTGAGAGTACAAAGTTTATTTTATTACACGTGTACGAGACAAGATCGCGGGAAAAATTCTAGATGACATAAAGATAAAGATGACAGCAACGCACAAGTGCGCACTCGAAGATCAATCGCTAAAAAAATCAAGTATGCCGGTATCTCTCCGACGTGTCTCTCGTGCTCTTTCACCTGGCCGTTCATCGTCCTTCTGCAAAACACTTTTTATGTAATCCATAATTTCCTATGAAAGAAAGCTCGTTTGTGCTGCTTGTTGCAATGAAAAACGAAAACATGATTCACGGCGACGTAACAACACTTATCTACTAACGCGACGAAGGATAATCGAATTAATTTCCTATAACAATTACGTAGGCTCTTCACGCCAACAATTCGGAACTTTCTTATGATTTCACCGCGCGCGAATCACGAGCCAACGGCGTGAACGTGGCCGCGACTCGAGCCCTCTCGAACGATCGTGCCTCGAACGGGACGGTCCACGATTCTGACGCGAGTTCATTTCCTTCGGCGAGGAAAAAATTTCGGGTTTCGTTGGGTGCCGTGCTCGGGGCGGTGGCTACGGGCCTGCCGGCGATTCTCCGCGCAACGACGAGCCTCGCAGTGCACCGCGGGACGCGACGGGAATCACGAGGGGGAAGATACGACCTCGCGGCATGTGGACGACGACGGACGTCCCGCGACCGTGAACACACGCGAGTGTAAGTAACCGCGACGCGACGTGAAGAAGGAAGGATCGCCGAGCGAGCTCGAGCATCTCCGGCGAGCCCCGCCCTGTATATATTTTTAACCGGGATTCATCGAAACCGTCGGCCGTGGCACGACATCGTCCGGTTTCGAGACTTTCGGGCAAGTGCAGCTTCCGTGTGCAGGGACCGAGGAGGGAAAGAGAGGTGCACGAGAGGAGAGCAGGACCCCGGCGACGCAACAAGTGAGAGAGAGAGAGGAATCTCTCCCGGCGAGAGTCCTGCACGCTGCCGGTGAGTTAACGTCTTCCCTTCGATCAGCTGATCGCATTCGATATACATAGATGTATGCCGGCTCTCGAGGCACCATGATCTAGGCGTGCTCTCGCGGAATCGATGCTGCGCACCTGTTTCGCGCATCTTCCGCGAGTCTTCGGCTAACCCGTTCTGCGATCGAGCCGAGAAGGTTTCCATCTGTCAGCCCACTGATCAGCGTTTGTCTCGTATCTCAAATATGGTTCGAAACACGTAATTTCCTTCTTAAATAGCTTTTACTTTACGCACCTTAATCCTACGTCGGTCGTACAAAAATCGTTTCTTTTATAGCGTGATAATTGAAGCTGTGCACCTGAATGAAACATAAACGATTTGTTATCAATGAATGATAATGAGAATGCAAGGGGTGCATCAATTGCGACACGTCGGAGATGTGTACGCGCATTTATTGAAACTGGTAAAATCATTGCGAGGAGCTCGCTCGTGCGTGTGTTGGGAAAATCGAAATAGGGAAAGTCGATAAACCGTAGAATGGTATTGACCAATTTTGTGACAATAGAGGAGGTTTCGACATTTATTCAGACCGAAAGTGGCACGAGATCCCATTACTCCGGCACGTTGATCCTAGAACAAATTACATCATTTCATTTACGCGCGGTCGGGATCCGTGGTCAGATGTCAAAACGCGATCCGTCTATTTATCAGGCATCGTTCCCTCGTCCCAGGTACATATACTTTATCTCGTAGATAGATAGGCAAATTACTTGACAAGTAATTTCTGTGTTCCTTTCTTTAATTACCATATCATACACTCATCCATCCGCGTTGGTCCTAATAACTCACTTAGGTAATTACATCTGGCATGCCGGTGTATCGTACACGGTTGATCGCTCGTTGAAACGATAATAAGCAACGTGTTTTTAAGCGTTACGTAGCTGTTACACGTGTCGCGTATTTGGTCTGACGCGCAACAGGAGTATTGGAATTCTCGTAATTTTTCGTAAAACGTAAGTCCGACGTGACTTTGGGCCCGTCAATCGGATCGCGTTCATACGTGGCCGTTTGATCCTCCGATATTCTGATCGCGTACACGTATATTTCCCCACCGGGAGACCTTCAACATATTCCCTGGACTTTGGAACCAAAGTTCGCACGACGCTCCTCCTTTTTCACGTGAAATATTCAAGACTTTATCATATCCCGTATCAGTCTAAAGTAACACCGAGGTAAGAATTCGTTTTAAAGATAATAATATCCACTTCCATCCTGATATTTTTTTCATGCACTCTTGTGTAAATACATTATGTTTTATTTGGGATCGTAAATTAGAAAGGCGGAACCAGTGGATTGCATAATAGCGGCCGCAAAGCAGAAGCGTTTTGAATTCGAATAAGAGGAATCGGGACCCAATGAATTACTGCCGATATAATTATCGTTCGATTAGTTTCCGCGGTTTTAATCGGAAGGATTCCGACGATTATTTCACCGGCGTGTAATTCTCGACGCCGAAACTTTCTCTCGCGGCACGAGTCGGGCTTCGGTAGATAGTCCCATTCGATCAGACATTCCTTTCCACGCTCCTACGGTTCCCACGTGATTTTTAACCACACGGGTGATAAAAGATCAGAAGCGGGGATGCCCATTTCCAAGCGGAGTACTGCTTACTATTTATCATCGGTACAAGCCTCCTAATTGATACGTGTATATAATATTTATATCGTTTCGGAGGTCAGATTTGTCGTTGGAAGCGATTCGAATTAGGACGTTTGTTGATCCCCGCTTGGCGCCCTAGCATGTGGGATCGATTTGCCGAAAAGGTGGGCTGGGTTGCGAAAAATAATGTAGGTCAGTCAGCCTCGGCATCGGGCGGCCGAACGAAAAAAACGGGACGCAATGTCGAGCATACAGAACCGTGTTAATCACGATTCAGAAACAGTACGTATCGTTCGATTAAGGCCCGGGCAGGCCCGGGAAAGAAGATCGCGCGGGGACACGTCCTCGCGCCGCCGTTGTGCAACCAAAACTATCGATGCTCGACTTTTCTGACGGGGCGACTCGTCCGTGTCCCGAAACAGTAGGCCAAGGCTAAATTCTTTGTATGTACCGGGGTCCTCTCTTATCGGTCGATATCGAGAAAATTTAACAGGCCACGAAGCTTTGTCTCCAGTCCCGCTTGTTTGCTTTGCCGGGACTTCGCATTGCTAAACCCGGCCGCTTTTAACCCTTTCTATGCCGCAACCTGTTCCCGGAAAACCGTATCAATTATTCCTACCGACGTCGAAGGAAAACTAGTTCTTCTCCACTTACGTTCACGTTCAATTTTCTTCATTGGAAAAATACTGATTATGCATCGATCAACTATGTTTGTCATAAAAAAAAAGTCGAGCTTCTTCTGACGCGGTGAGGTAATATGTTTCACGTTCGAATCATCGTCGGTCGTGTTTGACCTGTACTCGCGCGATACGAATAAAATGCCGGTAAACAGGCTCTTTAATTGCGGGGCGCCGGTACTGCGGATCAGCTGAGCATGAATGACTCAATGTTATCGGTTACGTAATATCGACGAATTGGGTCGTGTGCCATGTGGAAAACGCGAGAGCCCCGGTCGAATTCTTCTCGGGCGAGGCAATTGCTCCGCGCGCGACGCTCATTCACTCGGTCCGCGCTGCCCACACTTGACATCACAATTTTTCTGCACAGCCGGTTTCATCACCCATTTCGAGTCAACTTGCAATTCATTGTTATTTGCGAATGCAATTATAATATACCTTATATTTGAACCCCGGTATTATAAATATTCATACTGCGTATTGATTATATTTAAAAGAGAGTTCATGTGACATAATGAATAAGGGATTCAGAATCTTAATTGTTCATATCATTTGCTTAGCCGTTAGCTCGAGTTAGTCTGAAATAACTATAAATGTCTGTCGAGTAATTTTCGCGTACTGTCGTCAAACAAAATTGCTTATTTTTTCCAGTCAATTGTTTTCGTACTAAATACCCACGAATCCATGGTAACAATCACGTTTGCAATTACGTAGATCTTTCCGAACCGTTATGTTTCTAGTTTATCATTCTGTAATTTTGTTACAACCAACAAACAAGGTCAGACCACTTTTTGGGATATAAACGAAAAACAACGATATTTTCTTATTAACATAAACAGTTGATAAACGTTTCAGTTAACTTTAATTTCAACTAAGAGGTCTGACCTTCCGAGGTAAGTATAAAGAAAAAATGTTAACTACAGGTCGAAGCACAAAATTGTCACGTTTAGAGCTAATTAGCAGGTTACAACATTCTTGATTCGTGTAATATAATCAGAGAATAAGGAATTAAAACCGAAGGACGAAACAGGTGGAATTCTGTCCCCGATGCATAAATTTCTCGACTGACGTTCAAAAACCTTTAGCCGACGTGTATCTACTTATTTACTTTAAGCCTTTATTCAACTTCGTGGGATATTGTCGAATTTCGAAGCCATTATCTATGTGGATTTGAATATTTAGGTAAACCTTGTCAGAATCACGATAATAAACTATACTTTAGAGTATTAATATAAGAGGTTCATGGCGGCATTATTCATCAATCAGAACAGAGGACCGTAAAATACGTGAATTATTATTAAAAAAAAAAAAGAACAAGTCTATATCTATTTATTTATTGGAAATTGAATTCTGAGTTAACCTTGTTAGGGCGATGACATAATATACATCGATTATTATTAATAGAAGGTTCATGGCTAGAGTCATCGATCATAAGTGTAAAATATACAATTTTCGGTGCGAAAGGAGCTGGATAGAAGAATCTGGAATTACGTGGATGGGTTTGATTCGAAATCGTTGGCCAATAGTCCATAACTCTTGGATCCAGAAGAGGAAGGTCAGCGAGAAAAGTTCAAAGACACCAAGATGAGTCGTCTGCGAGCTCACGTACCGGCATGAAAACACGGCTACCGCGGCGATCTGCTTCGAATTTGAATATCCTATAAAGCGCGTTAACAGGCATTAAGCAAAGATCATTAATCGTCTGAGCGCAGGCATAAAAATTCAAGATCGTCCTTTCAAATTATCGCAGCTTCATGTAAACACCCAATCAGCCTCTATTATGTCGCAATCTTTCTCTTAAGATGCTCGAGGTTCAGTCAGTAATACGACGTGCATCGCTCGAAAAAACTTATAAACTATAAGAAAATATTATTAAATATTTCGTTATTCTCATAATATAATCGATTAATACAATTTATGATACGGTGTCACATTTTCATTCGAGGTCTATATTTGTATTTACGAATCTAGTTAGTCGATCGAAAACGAGTTTTTTTCGTATGGTTTTCCCGGTACGATTCATCTCTCGTTTTGATCCTCGCAAATAATCGCGATACACGTTTGCACCTAGAATGAGGTAAGCGACAATCAAGTTGCGTCACCGGTCAAAAACGATTTTGCACTGTGAATTGCGAAACGGCGCTGGATTTGGCGATCGTACAAGCCCCAGTCTCCTCCGACGATCGAAACGATTCTGCGACAATCGAAGACCCAGTTTAACGCATAAAATCTTGAGAGATTCGGGTCTGTCCAATAAAACGGGTGGGACAGTTCGATATTTTCTTTTGCGATCGAGAGTGAGGAGATAGCAAACTTCATTTGAATCGCTCTAGACAGCAAATGATGACTTTCTTCGAGTGGATTACTCATAGCATTGCAATTTATCAGCAAGAACCTTCGCTGTTTCCAAGTTCACGCTTCTTCTTCTTTTGTCTTGAAAAATTCCCCGTATAACAGGTCTAGCAACTGTGTGTCACGCTGCGAATCGGAAGCTGCGCGCACGTTTATTTTCTTCACGCGTGTATACGCGATATCGCTTTAGTAGATTGATGAAAAATTGCTGCACCAGTTGAAATTCCTTTTAATCGATTGTTAACGAAGCATTTCACAAAATAATAGCGCGAAAAGCTAATTTACAAACAAACTGGGCGAGACGGAAGGCGTTGCGATAACAAAAATTTCATAATAATATATCTGCATAAATATCCGAACCGATTTAATGTGAAACTGCTTCAGTTGCGAGCGAATCCGGCGATTATTTGTTGTTAATGTCGAAACTTGAACAAGTCGTGGGTGTGACGAAAGTTCCGTGCGACGAACCGAATAACAAACGCGTTGAAAATTCGATTCGAGTCGAAAATCCTTGATAAAATGGATAAAACTCGAATTGTGCTGGTTAGAATTCTAATAGGCACACTATATGATTGGCAATGAAAATTAATCGACTATTTGTATTTCGCGGAAGTTCAAGGAACCGTCGAGTACCAGTTTTCGAATTGATTCCCTTCTAGTCTTGGACGAACGCAGAATTTACTTGACTCACTGCTTTTATGCGTAATCAAATTCAAGGCAGATCGGTCTCTGACAACGTATTTTCCAGTGCAATTTCACTGTCGATCATTAATCGTCATTAGAGATTAAAGGCCGGCTTTGTTTTTTAATACTCTTACGTTGATGTACGTAACATTATTCCCTATACACAAATAATTTATATTTCCTTTTGCAGCTGAACTTTTTGCACCGCATTTATGTCAGTCAGCGTTGTGCCCAGAGGATAAATCGCAGTTTTTTTTCAAAACTCTTATTAGATACTCTTCAATCTCACTTGCAAATTTTAATCAGACGTACATTTTACCATTTGAAATACGTGATGAGGCGGAATCGATCAAGATTTGATGAGTAGCGATTATAAAAAGGAGCAAGAAGAAATGTAATCCATATACAAAAATGTAAATCGCGAAGATGTTAGATATGCAACGTTATATTACTGGGATTATAATATCAAAAGACTTCCAATCTGTATTTACAAGTTACGCATTTACAAGTAAATTGCAATGGAGGAAATACGAACGCTGCGCCGGACGCATAAAAAGATGCGCAAGACGTAGGAAATTAATATACATCGTGGCACTTATCATAATCTTTTGCAAAAAAAATTCGGGATCTGTGTCTTGATCAATGTTTTATAAAAACAGATAATTTGTAGAGAAGCATTACAGCTATCGTGTTACTGCAAAATCATTTTAAAACGAGTTACACAAGTACAAAATTGATAGTAAATATCCGGTCTCCTCTTATTGACTTTATAATTCCACGATGAGTTAATAAGAACTATTAGTCTTGCTTATTAAGAATTATTTACTTTGCAAAATCATGTTTCGAAAACTGCGTTCAAAACTGTTTATAAAATCGTGTTCGACGTAGTCAGGATTGCATCCTGATTTTACGAACGATTGGACATCGCCAGAAACGATGGAAAGAAGGATCTCCGAAGGTGTGAAACGAAATTAATAGGAAGCCGCGTTCAGAGTTGGAATTGGTGAACAAGGACCCGTCCGTTCGCGGATGAATTGATAGAAAGGAAAGAGAAAAAAAAAAAAAATAATCGCGAAGGGCAGGAAGAGGCGCGAGACGACCGTTGTCCGTGAACGCATCTCCTAAGTCGAAGGATCGGGCAAAGGTAGAAGGGATGCGATACCAATATGGCGACTCGGTTAAAAGCAATCCGGAGGCGTAAGCGCGCCAGTCCGCAACTCGCCACGGCGGCAGTCGTCCACGTTCCTATTTGCGAGCCGAGATCCAAACCGCTTCTTCTCATTTCTTTCACGGTTCTTTCTAATTTGCTCGCCCTCTCATCCTTGCCCGCGTTACAAAACACTTGGACGATCCAACTCTGTGAGCCGCTGTTCGTGTTCCGATTCCGCGGTTGAAAACCACCAGTGGCGCGGGGAGTGTGTGTTTGCCTAGGAGAGACTATTACGTGAAATATCCTGTCGTCGCTCGATCGTCCGGTAAGTCGGAGCTGAAAGTAAGCGCAACCACGCGCTCACGCCGTTTTTCCTTTATGACGTAACGGCGGGGAATAATCGGCCGCCCGCGGAAACGGTCTCGTGCACGCGCCTCGATTATTCGTTAATTATGGTAACACGCAGTGAGAGCCGGGACCGGGCANTCCCTTCTAGTCTTGGACGAACGCAGAATTTACTTGACTCACTGCTTTTATGCGTAATCAAATTCAAGGCAGATCGGTCTCTGACAACGTATTTTCCAGTGCAATTTCACTGTCGATCATTAATCGTCATTAGAGATTAAAGGCCGGCTTTGTTTTTTAATACTCTTACGTTGATGTACGTAACATTATTCCCTATACACAAATAATTTATATTTCCTTTTGCAGCTGAACTTTTTGCACCGCATTTATGTCAGTCAGCGTTGTGCCCAGAGGATAAATCGCAGTTTTTTTTCAAAACTCTTATTAGATACTCTTCAATCTCACTTGCAAATTTTAATCAGACGTACATTTTACCATTTGAAATACGTGATGAGGCGGAATCGATCAAGATTTGATGAGTAGCGATTATAAAAAGGAGCAAGAAGAAATGTAATCCATATACAAAAATGTAAATCGCGAAGATGTTAGATATGCAACGTTATATTACTGGGATTATAATATCAAAAGACTTCCAATCTGTATTTACAAGTTACGCATTTACAAGTAAATTGCAATGGAGGAAATACGAACGCTGCGCCGGACGCATAAAAAGATGCGCAAGACGTAGGAAATTAATATACATCGTGGCACTTATCATAATCTTTTGCAAAAAAAATTCGGGATCTGTGTCTTGATCAATGTTTTATAAAAACAGATAATTTGTAGAGAAGCATTACAGCTATCGTGTTACTGCAAAATCATTTTAAAACGAGTTACACAAGTACAAAATTGATAGTAAATATCCGGTCTCCTCTTATTGACTTTATAATTCCACGATGAGTTAATAAGAACTATTAGTCTTGCTTATTAAGAATTATTTACTTTGCAAAATCATGTTTCGAAAACTGCGTTCAAAACTGTTTATAAAATCGTGTTCGACGTAGTCAGGATTGCATCCTGATTTTACGAACGATTGGACATCGCCAGAAACGATGGAAAGAAGGATCTCCGAAGGTGTGAAACGAAATTAATAGGAAGCCGCGTTCAGAGTTGGAATTGGTGAACAAGGACCCGTCCGTTCGCGGATGAATTGATAGAAAGGAAAGAGAAAAAAAAAAAAAATAATCGCGAAGGGCAGGAAGAGGCGCGAGACGACCGTTGTCCGTGAACGCATCTCCTAAGTCGAAGGATCGGGCAAAGGTAGAAGGGATGCGATACCAATATGGCGACTCGGTTAAAAGCAATCCGGAGGCGTAAGCGCGCCAGTCCGCAACTCGCCACGGCGGCAGTCGTCCACGTTCCTATTTGCGAGCCGAGATCCAAACCGCTTCTTCTCATTTCTTTCACGGTTCTTTCTAATTTGCTCGCCCTCTCATCCTTGCCCGCGTTACAAAACACTTGGACGATCCAACTCTGTGAGCCGCTGTTCGTGTTCCGATTCCGCGGTTGAAAACCACCAGTGGCGCGGGGAGTGTGTGTTTGCCTAGGAGAGACTATTACGTGAAATATCCTGTCGTCGCTCGATCGTCCGGTAAGTCGGAGCTGAAAGTAAGCGCAACCACGCGCTCACGCCGTTTTTCCTTTATGACGTAACGGCGGGGAATAATCGGCCGCCCGCGGAAACGGTCTCGTGCACGCGCCTCGATTATTCGTTAATTATGGTAACACGCAGTGAGAGCCGGGACCGGGCATATCTCTATCTTACGCCTGTCCCCTGGCACGAGATCTACGAACGTGAAAAATCATTTGAGTAAAAGTGAATGTCGAACACTTTCCTTTTGCCAAACCGGGAAATCTGTGCGTTGTGCAACAATTTTCATTTTCAGTTCCAATCCTTAACGCATCGTTGACAACAGAATTCAGATGTAATAGCATTTAAACTTCAGTCGAGGACGTGTCATCGTCGATAGAATTTCTGGTCGCAAACGTGTATCGGTGGTGCACGAATTTCATCTGACTCTCACTGGGATAGCTACTGCATAGAGCGATTATGTGATACGCGAGCGAGTCACGGTTCTCTTGTTACTTTCCTTAATTACGTTTACGCGTACGCGTTACACAATTCATTTGACGAGAGGCGAAAGAAGGAAAAAAAGGAGCGCGTAGTTATTGTAGGCTACCAGTGTGCCGCGCTTATGTATTATCTTGCAATAATTACTCGGTAACGAACAAAGCCCCACCGATCGGTCGTAAACGCCGTACAACCGCTCTATCTGCCGCGACGTTCGGTACACAAAAGACAGATACCAGTACTCGAAAGAAGTATACGTGTGTGCACGAGCACGGGTGGCATTAACTCTCGAGCTGCGTTCGCCACCGTGTGTTTACCTCCAAATACGTGTTCACGTAAGTCATATAAAACTGTTCGCGGATCTAGACCGACGCTTTTAAACGTTTCTTGTTATCCCGACGGATTTGGTATAAAAATTCACCGGACTAACTATAAGACAGTGACACATTCTCTTAGCTATGTGTTTCGTAACGTAAGAATAGTAAACAGTTATTTCATGACTAGACTGTGGATTTTTATGCAAAATGTATTGTAATAAACGTTAAGGATTTTTGCTTAAATCTGGAATCTGTACAAGGTTTATAGATGTTGTAAGAAAATGGAGTGTGCAGAATTGCGATTGTTAAATGATTAGATGAATTACTATCTTATAGAAACCTGTAGTTTGTTCACGGTGTTAGAATGGATAAAGCGAATAGTGCGAAGAGAACGGAGTTAACGCGATTCTTTCTCCATTTTCATCTTCCTCCCGCGTATTTGTAGTCGCGCTTAATAGTGAATCACGGGGCCACGTGAGCAGCCGATTTGATTTCGATTCACGTTCCACTCGATCGCGTCTCGATTATTTAAGGGGCGTGCGTCTGGCTGTTAGGTGGTCTTCGCCTACGTCCGAGCCACTTTCCAGGACAACGATTTCGATTTCAACAGTTCTCCGGCCCGTTTCCTTTCTTACCTGGCAATTTACGAAAGATTCAAGTTTTGTAAGACACGTCCCGTGCTTCCAAACGTAATTAAAATTAACCTGGAATTCCTTGATATCGTACGGGACGGGTCTTATAATAACGCGTTTAACGATTTTATCAAAATGTGCGTCACGAGATTGAGCTGAATCTCTCAATTTACGAGCGTGCAAAATCGGCATCACGTAGAAACCGAATTCAAGTCAGAATAATTAAGCATGAAATTCTGTGAAACCAAAAGTTTCACGGTGACTAAAATACCGGTTGCATTTCTCCAGCTGGTACATACGAAAATAGTCAACAATCCGGCGCGGGAAGTTTAAAAACGCGCGAGGAGAAAGCAAAACTCGTTTCGATCTCTTTCAGAAAATTTGCCGGGGTGGCGCAACGTCCTCTCACGTAATACCTCCTAGCAGATATCTTGCGTGTATCGAACTCGCGACTGGGATCANCCATTTTTATAATCCTCCTTTTCATATAATCGAAATTGCTGCAATTAAACCTGTGTTTGCGTAGGAATTCGCCAAATGGAAAATAACGCGAATTGATCTATCCTCGATTGCAAATTCTAACAAGCACGTGTAGCCAATTAATAAGCTGGTAATAACTTCCTGTCGAACGAGCTCTCCGGATTGTCATTTAGCTGACCTCTGAATTTTGTTGCATTATCGAGGTTGCTAAGAGCTCGGAGAACGTCTTAACTCGAGAAAATTAGGTCAGTCAATCTAATTTCATATGAAACTTATTCAGTCACCGTCTGCAACGTCGCTAGCTAACATTAAATGATAATGAAAAAAAGATGTTGTTAAAAAAAGTTTGTAGTAGTTAATACTGATTAAGAGAAATGAGTTTCGTCCATGTTGTAGCCGCTGTCTATCGAGTTATGTCAAGAAAAGGACTTTAATACGATGATTATATAAGAGGATTCCCTCGGAGACTCCCGCCTCTTTCCAACCAACATCCCGTCCGTGCGGTACACCATTAACGCGGTACAGCAGCTCTAGACAAGTTGCAACTTCATGCAGCTATGCACTTTCCCTGGTGCACTTGTCGTTCCACCGGTGGAGCTTGATAGATAACCAACGGACTTTGAGCCGCGATGGAAAAAGGGAAAAACTCGAGCGTCCATTCCCGATGAAATACCGGAAGTAGGACGATTACGGGTAC